>JARPMJ010002725.1:0-109166 GCA_033366665.1 Phoxinus dragarum
ACAAAAGAGACCTGACCAAGAATAGCATCAGTAGATATATATGGAATATTTTAAACAATGCAAGGCAAAGACAATTTCATGGGCATTTTCAGAACATAGAAATAATACATTATTTCAAGCAGAAGGAGAAACAACCATGAAATTATTTTTAAACAAGAGTTTTATGAATTGGCTTACCACAAGTTCTGACGACCTTAACGTCATATTTTGGCCAGTTTGGCTCATGCTTCTCATTGTTAGCGGCTGCCCTTTTCACCCGTTCAGTGCTCTTAAAGCTGGGCCAGTACACCATCCCATCATCATGCCAATCAACTGGAACAACAGCAATGTCCTTGCTTGCTTGGAACTCAATTAGGTGAAAAGGCATCCTTAAATGTAGAAAGAAAGAAAAGGGGTATTTATTAATCATCAAAAAGGAATAACATGACTAAAGCATGCACAAGTCAGTGTATACAAATAAGCAAGTAAGATAGCCTGAAAGTTAACTAGAATGGTGTCCCAGGGTGGTAAGAAGTATAAGGAAGGAAAATGTACAGGTCATAATAGTTAGGTAGAACTTAAAGGGATAGTTCACTTTAAAATTAAAATTCTGTCATCATTTACTCACCCTCAAGTTGTTTCAAACCTGTATTAATTTATTTCTTCTGCTGAACACAAAGAAAGATATTTTGAAGAATGTCAGTAACCAAACAGTAGTCTGTACCCATTGACTTCCATAGTATTTTTTTTCCTACTATGGAAGTCAATGGGTACAGACTACTGTTTGGTTACTGACATTCTTCAAAATATCTTTCTTTGTGTTCAGCAGAAGAAATAAATTAATACAGGTTTGAAACAACTTGAGGGTGAGTAAATGATGACAGAATTTTAATTTTAAAGTGAACTATCCCTTTAAGCACAACTGTAAAGTAGGGTACTATTGCAATTTTTGGCAGAATGTGTTGGGGTGTTGTTTCATAAAAAAAAATCATTGCATAATGCTAATAATTTAGTGGACTATGTACAGTCCATTGTATTGAGAAAGGTGGGACATGTATCAAATTGCATGTTGAATTCAGCATAAAATATAATTTCCCCTGGCATTTTATTTCGATGTTAAGAGATTATTCCTTACTCTGCCTTTTACAGGATAATATGTCATCTCATATTTTGAAAATGTGAACCTATGGGTGTAGTCAGTGTATGGAAAAATACCAACTTTGTGAAATACTTACAGCAAATATTCATTCAGACAGAGTAATGGAAGTCATAGTCAGTAGTCAACTATATTATTAGAGTTTTTAACTTTATCTGATTGTTTAAACTGATTGATTGATTGAACTGATTTGTTTTGTTTTTTTCATTTAGTGGAGGAGGGGTATGGCCACGAAACCATCCCTGTACGGCAAGGCTACACATTTCTGTTGCAGCGCTGACACTTCAACCGACTTCAGCTCGTCAGATTGATCATTTACGACAAATATGTTCATTCTGTCGGAGTTGAAGGGATATGTATAGAATGGAGACTGCCGGGAAAATTCAGTGTAAATAGCGTACACACCATTATCATTTTGGATAATGTTTTTGATAAGGCACACTTTATCCCCCACCAGAAACATGTTGTCCCCTGTTGTTAATTTGATGGTCCACCTTTCAACTCGCATTTCCCCATATTGCGCATTAACTCCCATGCCAACAACAATTGGGCCCACAAAATGCTCCCTTTTCAGTCTAATGTCTGCATCAGCATCCAATTTGGTAGCTGTAACTTCCGAAAGGCGCCGAATGAGTTGAGCTAAAGGGAACTCAGGTTTTCTAATGAGTTTTTTTATTTTCCCAAGGTGGTTCTCATATGGGAATGCTGAAAAAGAATCCAGACAGCCATGCCTCTTCACCTCGTCTGCCAGGTGGACCAGACAGTGGACATTGTATACAATCTGGTCTGTCCCATACAGCTCACCAAAATGGTTTACAAAAGATTTTAGCATTTGTCCAGCATAGTCAGCAAGGTTGAGATGTTCAGGGCTTACCAAAATTGATATAGCAGTTGACAGGAGCATGAAATTGTGGTACATGTTCCGGTCCAGGAATCCTGCCAGCACCACAGGGCCAGTGTACAGTAAGAACTGTCGGAATTCAGTCGCCTTCCAACGGTCCAACTCCCTAAGCGACCGTGGTCTCCTGGCAAACTCAATTGGCACGTAGGGCCTCATTGACTGGAGTTTGTCTGACATCCTGTCTACTATTAATGCCGGCAGTCTTACTGTTAACGGACCCCGTAGCCAGGTCTGGAGCAGTTTCCTTACAATGCCCAAACACACTAGATGCATATAATCCAAGGGAAACTGCGATACCATGCCAACCTTCACATTTTTAAATGGATGTGGCCCCTCGTGGTGGTGTAGTTCATCAACCTTCATATTGAATGAGATGTCAGTTCTCTGGGGGTGCTCTGATCCAGGGAACGTCATACGCCGGTTCTGGTATTGCCCTGGGTGTAGGCACTTATCGCACCCATGGTAAGCATTATGGGCCTTTGTTTTTTTTACAAAGGACCGTGCAGGGGCATCACAGATTACCGTGTGAAGCTTCATTTTCAGGTTCTTATCTCCAATGCAAAACCCAGCCTCTAGCTCCTGTAGTTCATTGACAAAATCAGATAGGAATTCTGTGGCCGAACTAGGTTTTTTCGGTCCACAGTAGGCCCCAATGACAACAGGTTCCTTCATGGGGACGGTAACCAGTAAGCCAAGGATGGGCCACAGCTGTACAGTGGAACTTTTAAATAAAGGTAGACCATCTATATTAATCTGCAGCCCCAATGTCATGCCCTCTGTCAGTGTTTTGGCATATTTGCTTATAGTGGCCTTCAAAGAGGGAAGGATGCCAAAGTGATGGTAGTTCCCCCCAGCCTTCTCCTGAATAGCATAATGTGTTTTTGTCTTGAGAAGGGTCCTACCATCCTTTGGCAGATTGGGATGGGTTATATGGAGTATACTCAACAGTGCAGTCAGCGCAACAAGGGAAATGCCAAAACTCACTGCCCAGTTGGCAATTTTATCGGAAAGTGATGTTAGGTCATCATCATTTTCAGAATTCGAACCTGATGTCCCATCCCCATCACAATACACATCATCAAAATCTGCCTCCAATTCCATGTCCTCTTCAGTTAACACTTGCACCTCTGGCATTGCATGTGCAGCTGAAGAGGGTGGGCCAGTGTTCTCAGAAAGAACTCTGTCATCTGCCACTATTCCTGTCATGTCCATATCAGTCATGTCAGTCATGTCTGTCCTAATTTGATTAAGCCTTTTTCGAACGTCTACACGTGTTCTTCGCCTTACGGTTGATAAGGAGACAGGCACAGTCTTTCTATTCATTTTTGTTCTAAAAGAGAAATTTCAAGAAAGACAGGTTGCAGGGGTTTTTTTTCAAGAAAGACAGGTTGCAATCAGGTGTGTAAAATTGATCATTGTTTCGAATGTTGTATTTAAATAAATACATTGTTGAATTGCAGTGTTTTCTGTTTCATTGCTACAAACTAGACAAGAACAGAGAAATAGAGCAACATTAAAATTTGGGATGCACTTCTTGATTCGGCCACATGAATAGGTCTAGATTTACATTGAAAATTAATGTTTAAAAAAATCTCAATCCAGGTGGGACGTTTTATTCGTGTCCTTCGTGGACTATCTGCTTGGCTTTGACATTTCCTTTGTTTGTTTAAAAATAATTATATTAAGTTGGTATTTATTTAACAATTAAAAAATAGGTATTAATTTCATAGGAAGACCTAATATTTGTTTGATGTATAACAGGCCTTGTGATTTGAAACGTTGGATTTGATTTGTAACAATATTATGTCATGAGAGGGGGTTCTGCGAAAAATCAGCAGCTGAGCTGACCATACCTACCAATAAAACCTGTTAATAACCAGAAGTCGGAGGTGGATACCGCTTTTAGCCAGGCAAATAAGTTATTATATCAATTTATATAATTTTCTTTTACTTATTTAAATAAACAAGGCCTACTTCTATCAGTAATTATTTTATTAAAAAAGGTTTATCAAATATAAATCAAGTAACGAAGATCATAGACATGATACAAAAAAGCAAACATTAAGCTACATTTGAAATTATAAATTTGTACCCAGATATAATTTATGAATGAGTGTAAATGTTTGTTAAATAATTATATATACATACAGTGTTTCCCCTAGAAATTTTTCCAGCAGCGGTGCTGTTACGTTTTATTACTGCGACTTTCTTGACTTTAAAATGTATCTTTTAAATTGAAAAACATCATATGTGTAATTTAGGGCACAATTCAAACAAGATTAAAATATTTGTTGTCACTCGCCATTGAGGTCCCATGGCTGTTGACCGGAAGGGGAGGGACTTAGGCTCTCTATTTAGGCGGTCTCTGACGTGCCAGGGCGGGAAGTGCCCTGATTGGCTCAAGCGTCTGAGCCGCCTCGCCATAGGTTCGTGCAGCATTTGCTGCAGCACAGCCAATGACCGCTCTAGACGCTCGTGTGTCTGCTATGCAACTTTACTGCGTCACAAAAAAATTGGCTTCAATATTCTCGAGAAAAGGAGTTTTCCCGTAATACGAGACCTCTCGGAACACAAATTTAATTGAGAAAGGTCATAACACTTGTATATTGTTACTGTTAGTTTAACTGATTTTATTGTTCTCATTTGTAAGTAGCTTTGAATAAAAGCGTCTGCTATATGAATAAATGTAATTAATATAAAAGTCATTAGGTGTCCTTCCGCTGTTTATGAAAAGTCATAAAGTCGTAATTACACGACTCTACAGAGCTGTCTGCTCTAACGTTACTGAACTCAAGCGAAATGTCATCCGCTCCCTCGAGCAACTAGAACAGTGACAAGACGTCGTCACTCGCGAAGTTATGGCAACCAAATAATAACAGTATATTGTATATAATATATTATAATATAAACATTTGCCTATAGGAAAAGTGACAAACAGCGACGAAAGCCGTGACATGAAATCCCCACTCACGGGTCCCGTGTGGACACTGAATTTGATTAATTTAACTTAACGTTACTGTTTATCAGACCCCAGGCGACACAAGAAATGTTTAAATGTTCACAAGGTATGGTTTCAATGTAACTTAGACGGTATAACTAACATTAGCAGAAGCCCGCACTTTTGAGTTTGACGTTCAAATAACGTTAGGCGGCATAGTTGTCTGAACCGACTCAAGTGATTAAAATGCTGTAACTTAATTTTCATTAGCCTATATAAGAGGATGGCAGACACACACACATGAGACCAAAATTGGCAAAATGCAAACTTAATAATGCACAGCTAAGTTAGCTGAACATTAAGTTGTCCCAATATCAAACAACGTCATTACAATCATTAGTATACAGTGATTTAAAAACCAATGTTTAACTGTGAATGTCGCAATATATCAATAAATCAATATATACTTACTCAAAAGAGGGTTCAACACAACCTTGTCACAGCAAAAATATTCTCGACTGATATATCGGCTCTTGGTGACGTACTGTAGTCCAACCGTTGCAGTAAAAGGCGCGTCCGCGTCCGAGCCTCCGATATGGGTCCGCTCAGGACCCGCTGTTTGACAGTAGAATTTACGGAGCCTCCCGGAGGCGGAGCTGATCCTCTGGGCGGCGCCAAAACGAATTTGACAGTCGCGCGGGTTTGGCGACTTGAACGCGGATCCGCATAGGAGTCTCCTGCTGTGTGGGTTATGTCCCGTTGTGCGGCGTGTCTGATGTGCTCAGCTGTGTTGTGGGATTGGCTATGAGACGCTACTTACTTATACCATCATTATAGCATCTGCTCTGTGTTTAAAGACCTCCAACTCAATGTTTTCACAACTTTATGGCCACACTTAACTGTCAACGAGAGATATAAAGTTATCCAGAGTGATTTTTTAGCGGAGTAATAATCAGTGACTGCAAATGTAAAGACATAATTTGGCCGCGCAGCGATTAATGTAATCTTTCAGATGAGAAAATAGTTGTCATCTTCAAGACTGCATGTGGTTGACATCTTTTCAAATTAATAAGCCTTTTTAGACTTTGCATGCGTGTCATTCCTGATCTACAGAACCATTGCTAATACTTACTGGTGTTTGTGCCGTAGTTTTCCCACCAAAATGATGTCACTTCCTAGAGGATGATGTTACTGAGGTCATGGGACACAGGAAAAACATATGAACTGATTAGGAATTAAAACAATATTTCCAAGAAAACTCTTTTAATCAAAAGTTTGTTTTTATTTCTTATGCATATTTTATGGTTATTTTTTAAATCCTTTTTATGTAAAACACTTTGAATGACAGGTAACACTTTACTAGGCTAAGGTTATATTTCTTATAGCTAAAGTTATAACTAACAATTAGAATACTTCTAAAGCATGTATTATTCTTAATGAATGTTGATTTCAAATATTAGATTTAAAATGATGTAATGGACCTGAGCTGACATGAACTAACAATAAACAGTTGTATATTGTTATTAACTAACATGCAACAAAATTGCTAAAACTTAACAAAAATAAAACAATATTAATACAAACTAGAATAGTATCACAGTGAAATAACACTGTATTAAAACTTGCTTATATTAAATATTTCTTAATACATTTAAGTTTTAAATTCATCCTTATGTTTACTTAAATGGGATAACTGTGATAAAACTGTGAGTTATCTGATCCTAATTTGTAAAAAATAGGAATTCACCAATATGAAAATTTTGGCCCAATAATTATTTATATGTTATGATAACCAGATAAATCTGAATCCAAATGTTTATACAAATTTTGATAGCTTATTTACAAAAACAAAAGTCTCACCATTAAAAGCCATGTCCCAAACACACAATTATAATAATGTTCTCATAATAATTTTATATAGCCTAACCTTACCGCCATCAAGCCGCAATGATTTGCCGCGAATGAATGTCGCCGAATCTGTCGAGTGCAACGTATATTCCCATCCAATTTGACCCTTCGGAGGGAGCTTGATTGACAGGTGATCTGACCAATCATACTTCACCATCCGCCATTTTGTCCGACAAAGCAGTCAGGAGAGTTAGTAGATTAACATGGGAGGATGTGAACTTGAGAAGCGGAGTGTACTGACGTCTTTCCGCGGTTTAAAACAACATTCCTTCTGATGTTCATTCATGTTTATTTGATGCTATAAATGAACTAGAAGGAAGAGATGATCGGTTCAGGAGCGGCTTTAACTGATGCTCTACAGTGATCTGTCACACACATTAAAGAGCCACAAAATGGTATGTATTGTTTACATTTCTTTTAAAAAATGACCAAATTTGAAAGGTGAGACTTTGTTTAATATCAAAAGTAAGCTGGTCTGTCCTGTCAGTCAGCGTGTTGTCAGTGTCCTCTCTGCTCCGCAATGTGTTTTTCACTGCGTGAGAACATGTGTGTGTGTGTGAGCAGCGTAGCTTGTCGGACATAGCGACAGTAACTAAGGGGGGCGGGTCTTTGCGAACAGTCAATTAGATTGAATTCGGTATTGATGACGCGAAAAATAATAACGGTAACTCCACTGAAATTATTTGAAACTGAAGTAATGAGCCAATTTTGTAAAATGTAAGGAGTAGAAAGTACCGATATTCGTGTTAGAAATATAAGAAGTAAAAGTAAAAAGTCGGCACAAAAATAAATAGTACCTTGAGTAGCCTACAGTAACAAAGTATTTGTACTTCGTTACTTCCCATCTCTAGTTCACATCTGAAGGAAATAATCCATTATTTATCAGCCAAATGATCTTATTGGGCTGATTACGATAACATTAAACATGAACATATGTCGGCTGTTACCGATATGCTGATGTATTGTGCATCCCTAATAAACCATTAAAAAAAAGTAGCAAAACAGGACTCTTGAACACACTGTATAATGGTAATGTCACAAGTCAACCTATGACTAGACAATAATGAAGAGCACCTTTAATATGTTTTTAATAAGTGAACGTATAATTTTTCCCACGCCGAACAGAATCGCTGCATTCCATCACACAATGTGTCTCCACTCACACAGAATTATCTTGTTGTAAAAAAGGTTGAAAGGGAAGATCTGAATGAAAGGCAAGGATATAATCATCTGTGTGATGCAACCCATCGGAGGATTTACAGGCCGACATGTGAGGGCAAGTGCTTTCTAAACCGACTTCTCGTCTCGAGGACTGTACAATCTAATGAAGTGAAGACGTGCCGGACAACCTGACAGGAGACTAAAACAAAAAGACAAGCGTCCATTGTGTCCAAACGCATCCTGGGACACGTAATGCGTGTACGGTGTGTAAACACATCACGGTGCTGTCAACGCTTTCAAGTGTTGCTGATGAATCCATTATTAAAGCCTGGGAGGGAAAGTACATCTCCTGAATGGCCCGCTAACATGCAGAAGCTTGAATCACGCAGTGCCACTGTACACACACACACACACACACACACACACACACACACACACACACACACACACACACACACACACACACACAGCACGACAGGCAGGTGTCTGTGGCCCGAGGGCTTCGGGAGAGCTGCCAGATGATTTTGTTTAGAGAGACAATAAGACCGGTGAAGTTTCAGGTTTCTGAGGATGCAAACTAAGACAGCATCAGGAAGATTTGCCCATTGTGTCCATGAAGAATAACTGTTAGCCGAACAATACGGTTATTATGAAGAATGAGTGTGTTTCCTGCCGTTCGGTCACAGGTGGTTCTTGAACACTCATATTTGATGCTGCTTTCTTCTCTTGCTGACTGTGTGTGAGAAATGAAGACTTCTTTTGCAAAATACAGTATAGATACTGTTCAAAAGTCTGGGGTCTGTAAGATTATTTAATGCTTTTGATTTCGATTTGATCAAAAATACAGTGAAATATTATTACATTTTAAAATAACGGTTGCCTGTGAATATATCTGAATTTTCAGCATCATTGCTCCAGTCTTCAGTGTCACATGATCCTTCAGAAATCATAATAATAAACATTTCTGATTATTATCAATGTTGGAAACAGTTGTGCAGGGATGCATTGCTGCTCAGAATTCTTTGATGAACAGAAAGTTCAAAATAACAATATTTATTTGAAATAGAAATCTGTTGTAACATTATAAATGCCACTTTTGATATATTTAATGCATTATTGCTGAATACATGCATTCATTTCTTACATTTTTTTTTTTAAACATCTCACCGACCCCAAACTTTTGAACGGTAGTGTATATATTTCTTAGGTTTCATTAAAGAAATACCTAAACCAAATACTCATTTACACCATCACGTCGCTCCAAAACTCAGATTTTATTTCTTCTATGGATCATCAAGACCGTTTACACTTTTCTTCTCGACACAACACAAATGATCAGGAACAGATGTGGCTGAGCTCCTAAAATGACAAAAAAGCAGCATGAAAATAGTTCATATTATGAATTCTGAAAGTCATATGATAGCTTTATGTGAGAAACAGACCCAGATTTAAGTCATTATTTGCTAAAAGACTTTTCAAATATGGCACGAGACAATTCATAGATGTGATCAGAAACTGCCCTGGATTAAAAGCACTGATGTATTACGGTTGAGATTGTTGAGGATGAACTCTGGCTGGAGTTATGAGGTGAACGGGTCTTCTTGTAAGTGTGTGAGTGGGCATGCAGATGTTTGTGGATGTGGTCATGATTAAGCATGTCCAATGAGTGAGCTCTACAAAAAAATTACCATGGTAACCATAGCTACCGCCAAAAGATCATAGTTAGGCCTACTACGGTTATTGTTTTATTGTGAAACCACAAATTAATTTTGGAATCTCCTTTAAACCAAGAAACTTTCAGAATTTATCTGACACTTAAATTATTTTTATTTTTGTCATTGTAATAACAAACAAGTATATTGGATAATTATGGTTAATTGTGTACACTACCATATAAACTTGAAATCATTTATTTCTGATATTGAGATGCTTTGCTGGAACCTCCAAATCTCTATAGCATATACAGATACAATATATTTTGCATTTAAAATGAAAATAACACAAGTAACGGATGTTTAATGTGGGTTTAAATAGGCTATACTGCACAGATACCGTACAGTGAGGTAAATGTAGAGATGGACCAAAATGAAGCAACGCTGCCCTCTGTTGAGTAAAGAACACAATACACTGATCATGAGGAGTCCACTGAACAAACCAACTGACACTTCTGTGTTATGAAAT
Organism: Phoxinus dragarum; assembly: GCA_033366665.1. Classification (NCBI taxonomy): domain Eukaryota; kingdom Metazoa; phylum Chordata; class Actinopteri; order Cypriniformes; family Leuciscidae; genus Phoxinus; species Phoxinus dragarum. The sequence goes on from JARPMJ010002725.1 coordinate 10,225, forward strand.
GTAGTTAACATAATAAACAACTATCAGGCTATATATGTCAATTCAAAAGGTTAATTGCACCTGAATGTCATATACAAATTATGCATGACCTACATTAATAAATACTTCATGGTTGTCATACTGTATGCTCAGTAGAATGTGTTGACCTTCAGACATTGGATGGATGGATGGATGGATGGATGGAGAGAGAGAGGGGATGGAGGGATGCATGGGCGGATGGATGGATGGAGGGAGAGAGTGGATGGATGGAGGGGTGTATGGACGGATGGATGGATGCATGTACAGATGGATGGATGGAGGAATGCATGGATGAATGAATGGAGGGATGGAGAGAGTGATGGATGGAGGATGCATGGATGGATGGAGAGAGTGATGGATGAGGGATGGAGAGAGTGATGGATAGATAGATGCAAGGATGGATGGAGAGAGTGATGGATGGAGAGATGCAAGGATGGATGAATGGAGGGAGTGATGCATGGACGGATGGATGCATGGATGGAGAGATAGAGAGGCATGGATGGAGGGACGGATGGATGGAGAGAGTGATGGATGGAGGGATGGAGAGAGTGATGGATAGATAGATGCAAGGATGGATGGAGAGAGTGATGGATGGAGAGATGCAAGGATGGATGAATGGAGAGAGTGATGCATGGACGGATGGATGCATGGATGGAGAGATAGAGAGGCATGGATGGAGGGACGGATGGATGGAGAGAGTGATGGATGGAGGGATGCAAGGATGGATGCATGGAGAGTGTGATGGATGGATGGAGGGATGGATGGTGAGAGTAATGGATGGAGGAATGCATGGACGGATGGATGAAGATGGAGAGAGTAATGGATGGAGGGATGCATGGACGGATGGATGAAGATGGAGAGAGTAATGGATGGAGGAATGCATGGACGGATGGATGAAGATGGAGAGAGTGATGGATGGAGGGGTGCATGGATGGAGAGAGTGATGGATGGAGGGACAGATGGAGGGAGGGATGTATGGATGAAGGGAGGAGGGGAGAGAGGGATGGATGGTGTGTTTGATGCATATTGATGCTGGTTATTTCATTAATATGCATCAACCACACGATCACTATATTGACATTCTTGCAATGTAAGTGAATGTAAATTAATCTTGTGTTGTTTATACGTTGCCAAAGACCTACATGATTGCCAATGCAAGATATCCAAAGAAAAAAAAAACAATCCTCAAGCACAAAACTCCTTTTCAGGCCAACATACAAATTAGCCTCCAAAAACAGCCAAAAAGTAGAAAAATCTTGAAATTCAAAGTCAAACCCTGAATACATGTTAAAAAGATTATAGTACAGTGTAAATATTGTATCTGTTGTAAAATGTTGGCGGTAACATCAAAATCAATATACATAACAGCAACACAAGTCGATTTAATGGTGAAAAATCTGATTAAGCTCAACTGCACACTTTCAGTCTTTGCAGGTTAAAAAACTGTTTTACTTACAAATGCTTCATTTAGAATTTCCCAGAGTGGAAAAGACAATCCTCATTCAGGAACCGTTTGTCAAGTGTGTGTTATCAAGGAGACGTCAGATAAAAATGCAGGAGGGAAGCAGTCGGTGCGGGGTGAGCTTGGTGCCGGGTCAGTCCCTCACACACACACACACACACGACTTATGATCACGTCCAGCTTCCTGAACAACTGATTTACACGCACCTGAAGAGTGAAGACGACACGTATCACACAGCACATGCAGACAGTCTCTCGATCAGAGAATGAAACGTGAGAAACCTCGTCAGATCTCAGCAGTTCAGCGCTTAACTTCTTCTCACTCGACAACATGTGCATTCCTGAACCCGTCCAGAGAAACTCACACTCAAACATCACTGCAACTTCAGCTCCAATAACCCGTCATGCATTATACAATCCAAGCCAGAGACGGAAGAAGATCTGTGTGAGTAGATCAGATTTAAATCCTTCATTGTGCTCATACTGTATAGCTCCTTGAACAGAGATGCTGCTCATGGGAACACTGGGCTTCTGCCTGTATAAACAGTCTAAGACACAACCAGTGGAGAACCTACATCTCACCAGGTCAATCTCCATCCCCAATCCAGCATTTTACAACCCTTAGGAACCCACAAAAAGAGAGGAGGAACTTACCTTGTCCTGTACGAGGCCTGGCTTACAGTAACTACAGCGGTCAGTTCAACTTTATCCCCTATAAGTGTAGCTAAAGCTATTTCCCCCCATGCTAAATCATTCAATCATTTCCAAAACATTGCCTGCATAATAGCTGGAGGTGAAGCTCCACAACTTTGTGCATTTACAAAATGTATTTTTGATTTTATGCTAAATGTGTTCAACCGTGTTCACGCACGGCCAAATTAATATATTAGTAAATATGAACTGCACATTTTGTTAAGGCCCATTGAATGAAATCCATACATGAAAGAACACAGAATCACAAGGTGATTTTAAACTCACACACACGTTCAAATTAGTATACTTTGCCATTTGCGAAGTACAAAAAATACTAGTGCATACAAACCTACATTTTATCCTTTAAAACTACAGTATGAATGAATGTTTCACTTTAATGCATTTAATTATTATATTTAATGACTACTTAAAACAGTTGGTCAATTTGTACAGGTGAAACTGGAAAAATTTGAATATGGTGCAAAAATTAATTTAATTCAACTTAAAAGGTGAAACTAATATATTATATAGACTCATTACATGCAAAGTGAGATATTTTAAGCCTTTATTTGTTATCATTTTGATGAATATGGCTTACAGCTTATGAAAACCCCAAATTCAAAATTAGAATATTGTGAAAAGGTTTTCATAAGCTGTAAGCCATAATCATCACAATTATAACAAATAAAGGCTTGTAATATCTCACTTTGCATGTAATGAGTCTATATAATATATTAGTTTCACCTTTTAAGTTGAATTACTGAAATAAATGAACTTTTGCACCATATTATAATTTTTCCAGTTTTAGAAAAACAAGTTCAATATGAAAGATTATTCTTAGCAGTTCAGGCAATTTGGACTTTGCTCCTCACTAATATTCATGTCAATACCTAACCATTGATCCAGAATGTTCTCTATTTTTTTTAGACTATCTATAGTTTTATTTATTCTTGAAGGAAACAAGTTGTACACTGATTTTCTAATGCTTGTAATCTCAGAATGTTTCAGTAAAAAGCTGTTAAACACCAATGCAAATCTACAGTCACATTACAATACATTCTACTTTGAAATATTTTATTTTTAAACTTGTTATAAACACAACTGTGTATTTGATGTCCATTTTTTATTTTCAAAATTGACCCAAAGTTCCTTAAAAGTGATAAAAAATTAAATAAAATCAGAAGTGACCACATGAATTTAATATTGTAATCAAAATAATTTTTGTCTTTATACAGACTAAAGTGCCTCCGTTACAGAAGTAAGATCGTGGCATTCATTTCCATTATTCACAATGACTGATTTTTCCCAGGATTCCCGAATGTATCTGAGCCGATGACTGCACGATTACTTGGTTTTGTTCAGAATCTCGACAGTCTTTTTACCGTAATGATAGTAGCTGTAAGCAGACGCTGTGGTCGTCACTGCGGTGATGTACCTGCCGACACAACACACATTCATTTAGTTGGACTGAATGATTGGAATAATGTGAGTGATGATGATAAATGGCTGATATCAGGAGTGAAGGCTGACCACAGTGACTGCAGTAAAACACTGTCAGTGTAGTGAAACACAGGAGCCGCCAGAGACGCCGCCACCAGGAACAACTGCACTGCCGTGTTGATCTGAAACACACACACACTTTTTTTAATCTTACTGTACATATCACAGGGTTCCCACACCTCGGTTAACCTCACATTCAAGGACTTTCCAGGTCCAATACCCTCAAATTCAAGGACCTAACCCTCTGGTCCTCTTCATTTAGGGGTCACACTCGGCTCCGTCGCGGTCAAAAGTGACCGAAGCCTTGATGTAACTTTATTTTTTATTTTTAGGAAAACCAATGTAATAAATTTTTGTTCAATAATATTATAATTTTTTGATTATTATTTAGAATTTTGAAGGGATTCTATGCAATATTTAGAATTTTTTATGAGCAATTTTTTTCCATTAGAACTAATATAATATTATTATATATATTATTTTTTTTTTCAATAAATGCAATATTTCACATTAAAATAGAGTGGAGGCCTTTAAAAATTTATTTTTAGTGAGAAAAGTGCTATCTGGAGGCGTTAAAAAAAAAACTTGTTAAAACTTGTGTAATGTCCTGTAACCAACTGTATAGCTCCCTATATAAAGGCTAGGATGGCTTGAGGAGAAGTAAATCATGGGCTAACTTTCATTTTCAAGTGAACTACTCCTTTAATGAATAGTGTAAATGCGCATAACTAACGTAAATCAAGCAAGCTAGTGTGTATAGGCCACGAAGTGTTGCCGAAGTAACACATTAGCGGCCCGGAGGGAATAATATGGATTTTTTTCCCAGAAAACTTCTTGCACAAAATAAATTCAAGCACTTTCAAGGACTTATGTCTGTTTTCAAAAACTTTACAGAGCCTTTTTTTTTGCTTCACAAACTTTCAAGAATTTCAAGGATCCGTGGGAAGGGAACCCTGATATCAGTTTTATAAACACAAGACAAAAGAATATAGATATATAACACTGACCATCATAATGTTTTTATCAGCTATCAGTCAAGCATGTCACAATCATGAATGTTGTGCTGACGATTAATAGTCATATAAATAATTGCGATTAACGATTTAATTTGGTTTTGCTCATGTCACTTACAGTGTAAGCATAATGCATTTTTGTTTTTACTTGGAATCGTATACAATATAACAATAACAACATTTATAATACAATTAGGCCTATATGATTTACTGTGAATTAATTGAAAATGAATAATATTTATATAAATGATGTTTTTTTTCTTTTCTTTTGTTTTCTCTTGTCTTGTATTAATTAATACCTGTGGAAAAAGTGACGCTCATTTGATTGATAATTATGTATAAAGGGTAGGCTTGATAAGCAGAGGCTTCAGCCTACACCTTTTTCGATTATTATGTATAGCTTTATTTTTTGAAAAGTGCTTATCTGTGAGGACCGAAATATGTTAAAATCTTATGTTATGTATTATAATGTAATAAATAATTGTTTATATAAATATTAATTTTCACAGAAAAATATAAATCATTTTTACCATGTTGTATAAATAATCAATTATACAAACATCATTAATTTCACAGATATATATAAATAATATTTATATTATATTGCATTATAAAAAAATTATAGTATATTTGAATTATACTATATATATCTACTATATATATTTATTTTATTTTATTATTATTATATTATACTCATTTGAATGGCTGCACAATTATTGCGGTTATCTCAAATAACTATGATCAGATGATTAATTAATAATCGTGACAGGCCTACTATCAGTATTGGCTTAAATTTCTATGTATTCTTGGTTCAGAGTTATTCAAATCTGATATTGGTAGAAATACAAACTGACACTTTAGTTAAAACATGGTTTTCTGAAGAGAGAGATCTCTATGTTTTAGTCCACCTTGCTGATGAGTGTTGGTCTGAGTCGGGCAGTGGTGTAGCAGGGGTTGAAGAATTTACTGAGTGTTACCTGTGCAGAAAATAAAGACAAACGTCAAATAGTGTTACTTCATGAACTGTAAAACACACTTATGTCTGAGGACACGGATAAAAGGGATAGTTCACCCAAAAATCTGTCATCATTTACTCACCCGCAAGTTGTTCCAAACCTGTATGAGTTTCTTTCTTCTGTTGAACACAAAAGAAGATATTTTGAAGAATGTTGGTAATGTATTTTTAGTGTCCATACTATGGAAGTCAATGGCTACCGTCTGATTACCAACATTCAACAGAAGAAAGAAACTCATGCAGGTTTGGAACAACATGAGGGTAAGTAATGATTTTTTTAAACCTATCCCACAGTCCATATAAAATAAACAAGTGCAATGATGAAACATAAATCTGACTACTGCATTCCTTATCATTTTCTGTTTGAAATATGATAGAAAGCACCAAAGTGCTTCACTTACTGGAGGAGGAACTGTTTTGTATCGCACATAAAAAACCGCAGCGATCAGCGCTACATCTCTGGATATGATCAGTGCTGTCAGAGGAGCTTTGAGGAAAAACAGCATGAGTTTAGAGATCTGAACGAGTTTGCATTCTAGAACTAAACAGATGTTTGAGTTAACTGCTATATAGAGACCGAGCGTATTTAGGCCACGCCCACCGGGGGGGAAAACAATCCAACCGTCTCCATTGACTCTGCATTGTGAGAGGCTCCTCCTTGTCATTTCTTGCTTCTAACTAAAGACATAAAAATGTCTAAAAGCTGCTGTGTGACGAGGTGTACAGCAAACAAGCTAAGAAACCCAGAAATACGTTTTTATAAGCTGTCGACCCCAAAAAACGAGTGTTTAAGGACTTAAAAGTGGACACAGGCTGGAACAAATGGTTAAATAGTGGGATCCTGACACTCAGTATGCACTAAAAACACAGTTACGTGAGCAGTGAGTTGGTCACTGGCGAGTCAAATATCCAAATGTCAGTTTAATATATTATATTTCTGTAAGATAAGCGATCCTGTGTTGCCGATGACGTTCTCCTCCAGCAGTGTACGTTAGTTCTCAGAGTTATGAGACACGTTACACTCTGTCTCAACTGCCCGTATCCACTTTTAAGTCCTTAAACACTCGTTTTTTGGGGTCGACAGCTTATAAAAACGTATTTCTGGGTTTCTTAGCTTGTTTGCTGTACACCTCGTCACACAGCAGCTTTTAGACATTTTTCTGTCTTTAGTTAGAAGCAAGAAATGACCAGGAGGAGCCTCTCGCAATGCAGAGTCAATGGAGACGGTTAGATTGTTTCCCCCCCCGGTGGGCGTGGCCTAAATACACTGTCTCTATTATGCACAATGTGCTTCCTGAAAAAGTGAATAACTAATTATGCAAATATGGGGAGATGAAGCATAACGGTTGTAAGATGGTAAGTGGTTGCTCAAACCACACAAAGGATGTTAAAAGAACATTAATAAACCAACACTGTGAGAAGTGAACTCTAAGCGAGTTTGGATACATTTCAAATTGGTTATTAAAGAGGACCCATTATGCCATTTTACAAAATCTTGAAAACATTATTTTCCTCATATTCTCCATTGTTGCAGCTCCTCTCTTCCCAGTCTACTAGTAACGCTCTGGAGTGTGTTTCCCGTACAACGCCGTAACTCGCTGCTTCACTATCATAGTACGATACATTGTTGAAGAGATCAGCTAGCTAGTCACGACTGTTTCCTGAAACCATGTTGTCGCAAATTTGTGGTTAAACTATGTTAGTTAATGACGTCTCGCACGTGGTGGATAATAACTTCTCTTAATAAAACTATTTGAGATTTAATTAACGCTAGATGTTTTGATATAAATTACGGTCACGGCATCTGAAGATTATTTCAAATTTTTCTCAGTTATTTTGCTTTATTTTCAGATTCAATCATAGTCTTGTTCTTGCGTACTAGAGCTCGTTCACACATGCGCACTGTTCAAAAACGGTGCTTTAAATCTCTTGACATACTAAAAGACGTAAATGAAATGTGTATGTATACTAAATAAAAGACACAGATTGCTCTGAATGTGAGCTTGCTTATTTGGCTCAAGATCAGGATTTATTGAGTCCACATGTCATGCAAATAAGAAACAGCTTCTAACCGCAGGTCGACGCTGTCGTTACAAACACACAACTTTGCGAATGTTCGTTGAAACGATGGTTTCTGGAAACACAGACTCGTTGAACTGCTGATAACGACAGAACTTGCGACCATAGTTGGCTAACGATGCTTTCGGGAAACACACCCGTTTACTTCCTGTCTCTATGAAGCCCCTCCTTCTGAAAAGCACACTGTGCTCTGATTGGTCGGCTGGATCAGTGTTTTGTGATTGGTCGAGCGCTTCGAGTGTGTTTGGGAAATGTCCCGCCCCTTACCATAACCGCCAGTTTAACACACTACTAACTAACTCAACCAGGCCCCGCCCCTTTATTCTGCGTATTAATTATTATAATGAGGAATATTGTGACGTGTTTGTTCCCGGAAGAAACTCAAGACTACAATGGAGGCGTTTCAAGAACTCCCGCTGGAGGGACTTTTTCATGATCAAACAGCAACATTACACACTAAAGAAAGAGGAACATGTGAAAAAGCAGAATAGGTCCTCTTTAAAGAAATTAAGCTACAATTGTGAATAAATAATGACAGAAAATAAATAACCATAATCTCACCAGGGATGAGTTGTGCATATGTCAGACTGACGTAAAGAACGCTGATGAGAATCTTATCAGCCAATGGATCGAGAGCGCTGCCCAGAGCCGACTTCTGATTGGGCCAGTTACGGGCGATGTAGCCGTCCAGCTGATCAACACAACAAAATCCCCTTTAGGACGTTCATTATAAAATCCCTAAGCATTACACATCATAAGATTAGGTCACGTTCTCTTCAACTCACCAAGTCTGTTGCTCCGGCCAGTAAAAAAAGCCCCAGCGAGACGTGAAAGTACTGTTCCATGATTAAGTATCCCACGACAGGAGACAGAACGATCCGGGCTATACAGAGGTAATTCGGGATCGTCCATGGATTCTCATACTGTGAAGAAATGGCATTACATTCAATTATGGATATGTATGAACAAAATATATTTAACACACTTAAAAATGCATGACGCTGTAGATGTATAGAAGTATCAGTTTAGTTTTATTTAATGCCATGTCCACATCTATGACTATCTTCATGGCAAAAACTGAATTATAAAAAAAACAAGAGTTACATAAATAAAAAATAAATAAAAGAACAAGCAAAACAGAAAATAAAAATACTGCAATTAATATTATTGAAGATTTTTAACAACACTAACATATGATAAAACATTCTGAAGCCTTTTCTAGTAAAATCTTACTGAACAAGTCTTTAAGTGAGCTTACTTGAAATGTTTTCTAATGTATTAAAAGCAGGACAGTCCTATAAAATATGTTTGATAATAAAGCAAACTTCATTTACTGTAAAGAACACCGCAATTTGATTTTCTAACTATTTTTACTGGAAAACAACAAACATTTTTTTTTTTTTTTTTTTTTTAGAAAATATCATTATTACATCAATGTTTAACTATGACCCTGATCCACTGTTTGAAAACCACAAAGAGACAATACTAGATCCATAGTTTTTTATTGTTTATTTATTTATTTATTTATATATATCTAATTATTGTTTGATTCAATTTATTATCATTAACTTAAATTCGTTAGTTTAATAAAAAAAATATTATATATATATATATATATATATATATATTAGGGCTGTCAAAAGAATAATCAGGATTAATCGCATTCAAAATAAAAGTTTGTGTTTACATAATATATGTGTGTGTTCTGTGTATAATTATTATGTATAAATACACACACATTCATGTATATATTTAAGAAATATTTGCATTTATGTACTGTATATACATTTATATTATATATAAATATAAATATTTTATATATAAATATAAAAAAAATCTTACATATATACATGCTTGTGTTGTGTGTGTATTTATATATACATAATAATTATACACAGAACACACACATATATTATTTAAACACAAACTTTTATTTTGAATGCGATTAATCTTTTGACAGCCCTTATATATATATATATATATATATATATAAAAAGTAACATTTACTTAAATATAATTTAATGAACTTACTTCTATACATTTATATATATACATTTTTTTTATAATAATAGGTGTTTTCACCTTTAACTATGACCCTGATCCACTGTTTGACAACCACAAAGTGACACAATACTAGATCCATAGTTTTTATTGTTTATTTATTTATTTATATCTAATTATTGTTTGATTTAATTTAATCTATTTATTATCATTAACTTAAATTCGTTAGTTTAATAAAAAATAATTGTATATATATATATATATATATATATATATATATATATATATATATATATATATAAAGTAACATTTACTTAAATATAATTTAATTAACTTAACTTACTTCTATACATTTATAATAATAATAATAATAATAATAATAATAATAATAGGTGTTTTCACCTTGTGGCCCCTGTAGTTACCCGGACACAAATAACAATAATAATAATAAAAACCCAGACGTACTTTACACAGAAGTAGAACCGACATAGAAACTTTACAAAGAAAGTCAAAAACAAGTGTAAAAATAAGAGTGTAATAACTCAAATCGGACTCACCAGCTCTTTAAACTGGAAATGCCCCTCTTTAGCTGGAGCTGGAGCTTCTCCCTGTCCTTGAACTTCCTCCTTTTCCCTTGAGTCCTGCTTTGAACATTTTTCTTCCAAAACGGTCTTTCTAGATGCATCAGTACAAAACCCACTGTAACCAGCAGCACACACACTGGCAGCAGTGAAGCTGCTCGAGGCTGGCAGGTGATGATGAAGCCTGCACTTCTGTAGCTTTGCTCTGCACATCACCGAGCTGAGGGGGTCCAGATCTGGCCCACAGGTCTGCAGTCTCTGAAGCCATGTGAGTTGTTGTGCTGTAGTGTTTGTCAGCCGTGTGTTTGCAGATCTTCTGTAGTGGCAGGTGGCAGCAGTGCTGACGCTCAGTCTGTGTGTGTGTCCTTTAGCACAGCCGAACCAGCTCTTCGCCAAACAAGCTGCCAAAAACATGTCAGCTGCTTTATCTCAGTCAAAGTTGATGATATATATCCGCGATCTGTTTACCCGAGCATCCAGCAGCATATTTCGAAATTAATTCCTTCATATTCCTTTATATTTCAGACATTCATTGCACTGGCGACCCACATGCTTGTGCCCTGCCGTGTTCCGACCCGCCTACTAATATTTACGACAGTTGTCAAAAAAGGGCGGGTATTAAAGGGGCCGCGCTCTAATACGCATCATAATAAAAATAAACTAACGCATATTAAATGCTTCAGATTAAGTGGAAATATAATTTGATGTTGATGGAAGAGGATACCAAGTTACCACATTTTTACTGTAGTAACAATTATCTCTTTAATGAGCAGTGATGGTGGTTTGCTTCGCTGTACAATTATCTTTTATTTTCTAGTGTATAACATATTATAAAACTTCAATTCACTTTATCAGCTAATAATAAATAGTAATATTGTTCTATATACTGTATAATAATATATAAATATTCATTATATATATATATATATATATATTAATATATATATATATATATATATGTGTATGATAAAATGTCACAATTTAATGTCATAATCATAATTAAAAGGAACATAATAAAAAGGAGTAAAAAAACGTTTAGAATGTGTTATTTTGTTTGATTAGTTTATTTTTTTAATGACATTTACAACTCTTTAATGAATGCATATTGCATATTCTTTTCATTTTAATATATTGCACATGTGTTGGTTCATAAGGTTATTGTACTGTTATCTACGATTGTATAAACAGCATTCGGTATTGAACACAGCAGGACCTGCTGAACGGACACACAGCTAACATTGCAATGCCAATCATATCATATAAACATTCTGTTTTGAAGTTCAGAAATATGTTTACGGTTTGGTTTTTGTACATAGTATTTACATACTATTTAAAGAGAACTATGTGTCTATTTATGTACATGAAAACAATGTACAGTTAATGTAAACATACATTACATTGTGTGATATAAATATAATATTGGTTGGATAAAAAAAACAGACCCAACAGTATGGCACAATAAAATTGTAAAAACATCATAAGAAATGGTTCATTCATATGGTTTGAAGCTGATAGATCCTGTGGCCTTTCTTCAGGAGGTAACCCTGTTCATTGAGCGCACCGATGAAACTCTCAAAATCCACAACCTGAGAAAAGAATATGATAAATTAAAGAGGAAAGAACATTAAAGTGTCCCTATTATGCTATTTAAAAGGTTTTGAATCTCATACAACAGGTTTACATGCATCAAAGGTAAAAAATTATTATAAAAAAACACTTTAATAACTCAAACGGCTTGTCGGATGAATCAGTCTCTCCAAATCCCACTTTTCCGCGAACCTGCTCTGCTCTGATTGGCCAGACGGCTCAGTCTGCTGTGATTGGTCTATTGCGTGCAGCGCGTGTCAGAAACCAAACACTCATTACCATAACTGAACTTCAGCTCAGGAGGCTTCCTAAAGCTCAGCGATTGTACACACTGTAAAGACAGTAATGATGCCGTTGATTTTACCGAGCGCGAGTCCGGAACTTGAGTTATTTAACTTGAACCTCTATCGCAAGGACGTTTCTCAGTGATATGCTACTGTTTTGAAGTACATTATGACATGTTGCAGCTGTAATTCCTCTCCATGAGCATTAACAAGTGTGTTTATCAACAAACCCATGTGTGCATTTCTGATTTATTGAGGTGCACACGTGTATCATTAACTGTATCAATAACAGTGGATAAGTTAGCCAAGCACTAGCGTGAATGACTGATGTAACATTAAAGTTTGTTAAACAGATCTTGCTCCATCCTTGATCTTTACTCAAAAGTACTAAGAATGGCATTAATAGACAGTTTTATGTAATAGTGGCCCACAGCTGATTAGCAGAAGTATTTCAGAAATACAGTGATAACGTGAGTTAACCGGTTAGCCAGAGACCTACACAATATAAAACACAAAAAGTATTTTGAACACCCGGTAGAAAATATATATATATGTCAATAATTAATCATACTTACAGGTTGTGATTCTGAGGAGCAAGCTGGTCTAAATAAAGTGGGTTCTGTCCCATCTTTAATGGATAAGCGTTTTGTAAATCTAATTTAGACCTCAGAGATTTGAGAAGCAGTCGCCAGAAGGTTATATTGCGGTGGTAATTTAAACCACTGACTCTTCACATCCTCATTCTTTGCAAGTGTTTACAGAGAGAATGTGCTTTTGCAGAGCAGAAAACAGCGTCTTCTCGACATGTACACAACACGAACCAGATCCAGTGTTTGAGGACGGATCAAAGTAGACGTTGTTCGCGTTAGCCAATGAAGACCATAGGCGGGCATTATGCAAATGAGTTACCGATTTACATATGCAGATTTCCTAAGGCAATTTAGAGTCAATTCTTTCTTTTGGGAGACAATAACTTTACTTATCATGCACTTTCAACTATACAACTTTGCAGAGCATTTACATTCACAGACAGCTATATTACACACTACATGAAAGGAAATATTTGAAAAAGCATAGTGGGGGTAAGCCTGGGAAAACTCTGATGAACTTCTGGCAAATTTGAGATTTGCTCTGCAACTCCGTCTGGCCAAGAGCCCATTCAAGCACATTCCCAATTTTTCCAAATCGAGGCACCAATCACAAACGTTGAGGCGGGCTTTACACAATGACGATCGCTCTGATTGGTATTTTGGTATGCCCAGAGGCATTTGAGCGACGTCCGTTGGTGACGCCCCTTTGGAAATGGGCTGTGAATGAACCTTCCCCAGACCCACTCTCAGTTACAACTGAGGCCTCATCCACACTACTGCATTTTACTTTAGAAACGGAGAATTAAAATGAATACGATCTCCGTCCACACCAGCGTTTTAGCTGCGTATTAGAATTGATCTCCATCCACATTAAAATGACTGAAAACGCGGATCACGTGACCATTCACCAACACTGGGCGCGCGCGTGCCGGTGTAAACAGCCGCATGTAGTCAGTGATAGCATTGTAAAATGCATTATTTACTTGCACAACAGCTGCTAGCAAAGACATCAACGTCAGTAACGCTTGTAATTCGTTATCCATGTTGCAGTCACTAACGGTACGTAGTCCAGGCTGTTTTTGTATGTTTTCTTCCCGGCGACGGGTCATGTGATGGGTGGCTGACGAATCAGGGAAGAATACGCCATGATTGATGACATCCAATCATAGAGCCGAGCGTGAGCCTCTGCGTTATCGTTTGTAAAGTCCTCCGTATTGACCGTCTTCACTAAAACGCCCTCCAGAGATTCAAAACGCAAAATGGGGTCGGCAGCGTTTCTAAACTTCTCCGTTTTAGGTCTTCGTTTTTGTCGTTGTAGTCTGGACGGGAGGTGCAAACGTAGCAAAAGGTCTCCGTTTCTAAACGAAAACGCAGTAGTGTGGATGGGGCCTGAGAAGAGAATTTAAATCCGTCATCTGACAGTGTACTATGTAATGAGGATGATGCTCACCTGTATATGCAGATCTTTGGCGAGCTGTCGCAGCTCCTGGAGCTCGAACATGCTTTTGTCGGTGCGCTCGGCGAGTCGGTTTAAAGCCGTGACAAATTTCTTGACTTTCGAGCGGTTGCTCATGCCAGAGCCGAGCTGAGAACGGTCAAAATCCAGACGGCCAAATTCATCCGAGTATGTGTCGGTTAAGCTAAACACAGAGGAACATGAAGGAGGGAGTTCAGCATTTGTTAAAAGCTTTTGTCGCATGAATAAATAAATATACATTTTTCAAGAATTAAACAATTGAGGAAATATAATCAAGACTGCCATACAAATGTTAGGTAACACTTTATTTTAGTGCCCTTGTTACATGTTACATGCACTTACCATAGTAATAACAGTAAATTATGCATAATTGCATGTAACTAACCCTCAACCAAACCCTAATCCTATAGTAAGTACAAGTCTACATGTACTTAAATATATAATTACAATGCAACAGTGACACCTTAAAATAAAGTGTAACCAAATGTTATTTAATTTGAGGATTTATAGGGTTATCACATGTATAACACAGAGATATCAATGAAGACACATTTCAGAATCATGCAAGTTGTCTCCTAAATGACGTACTATGCACTATGTACTAAATTATCAAGTGTATGAGGTTTAAACGGTTATTTTGTGATCCAGCAGCGGAGTCTGATAGCCCTTCCCTTTTGGCTACATTTGGCGATTAAAGTGCATGATCATGCCACACTTCGTTTTTTTCGGTTAAATAAGTACATCATCAGGGTACTTGAAGTGCACTTTTTGAAGTGCATACTTTGGGCTTTAGAATAGTGCACAAGTATGCGAATTGGGATTAGAATATTAGAATTTTTCCAATATGGGTGTAAATCAAATCACAATTCTGTCACTCGTAGAAAACGCAGCTTTTATGAGTCACCTGTGTTTCATGATGTCCACAACATCCTCCGCATCACTTTGAGTAGCTTTTTCCCTGAGCTCAACACGAGCTCGCGCCTGCAGACAGAGACAGAGACAGAGACAGAGAGAGAGAGACCTTGTGATTGTCATGTAATGCAGAGACCCTAAATTAATTACCGTACTTAGACCTCAAGAAATCAAAATAGTATTTTTTGTTGTTGCACTTTTTAGTTGCTGTCTGTGGAAAACAGACCAAAAATACTGAAGCCTCATCTCGCAACTGCGACTTTATATCTCACATTTCTGAGGAAAAAGACAGATGTGCGATGCAAACTATAAATTCTGTTTATCAGAATTGCGACTTTATACCTCGCAACTGCAAGTTTATACAGTATCTCACAACTTAGAAAAAAGTATTTTATATTCATACTTTTTTCTCAGAATTGCAAGACATAAACTTGCAATTGCGAGTTCTATAGTCCGAATTGCGAGATATAATCTCAGAATTGTGAGATAAAAAGCAAATTCCTTTTTTATTTTTTATTCCCAGGTGGAAACAAGCTTCCATAAATAGGCAACGTCACTCACCACTAAAAAGAAAATTGCCAATGCTTAAAGTCAATAATAAATATTAAATGTTAGACAAACAAATACAGAGTGCAGTAGATGCTGTGTGCTGTCATCAGTCAGTAGGTCTGATCTTGTATGGAGATTATGTCCACCTCTGTGAGTCGGATGAGGGACTCCAGCTGGCGGGTGGTGATGGGTGTGCTGTCGGCTGTCTGGTTCTGTTTGCGCAGCTCCAGATAAAAGTCCTGCAGGACCTGCGCAGCTTCTGCGGAGAGAGACGGGTGAACGTAGTGCCGGGCGTAACCCACGTACTTCCGCAGGAGCTGGTGAGGAATCGGGTCAAAGTTCTCTCCAGGAACCAGCTACGGATGAAATAACATGAACATTAACATTATTACAGCTGTAATATATAGCAAATTAATAGTAGGTACAATAATAAAACACTGTACGTACGGTAAATTAAGCCAATAATCAAAATATGATGCTTTAAAAGATCAGTAGCTGTACATTCAAATATGCATACTCAAAAGTGAATCTTGCATAAGGAAACATTATTAATAAAAGTTACTATAAATTAGTAACACTACAATATTCTCATTTGTTAACATTATTTATGCATTTATTACCTAACATGTACTACCAAAGAACAATATTTTATACAGCATTTAATCTTTGTTAATAAGAATATCTCTATATTAAACTCAGCTTTTTTAAAGCAGAACTGAAGACTTTTTTATTCAGAAAGGCTTTTATGTGCTGATTGTTTTAAAGTTACTGTCATTCTTTGAGATTCTTCGGAATGAAAAAACTGCGTTATAAACAAAATCTATTATTATTATTATAATAATATATCATTTTTTTGTTAGTCAACAATATAATTGTTCATTGTTTATGTTAGACAGTGCAATAACAGATACAATTTTGAAATGTATTAATAAATGTTGAAATTAACATTATAATAAATAAATGCTATCGAAAGAGTGTTTATTGTTACTAATGCTAAAAAATTAAACCTTATTGTGAAGTGTTACCATGAAGGGTCAGCAATAAACATACAACACTTAAAAGATCAGTAGTTGTTGTACATTCAGATATGAATGAGAAAAAGTAACAATGATAATAGCAAATACCAGTAATGTTAGTTAAATGTTATTAATGAAAGCTATTAGGAAGTCTCATTTGTTAACATTATATATTGCATTGGCGAACATGACCAATGTTTTTTTTTCAGCATTTGTTAATCTTTATTAATGTTAGTTAATTAAAAAATACAATTGTTCAGTGTTTGATCATATTATTTCACAGTGCAGTAATGTATTAGTAAATGCTGAAATTAACTAACTAAGATTAATAAAAGCTGTAGAAGTATTATACAGGGTTAGTTCATGTTATGTTAATTAATGTAGTTAACAAATGAAACCTTATTATAAAGTATTACCATTAAGGAGTATCAGCAGAATTGGTTAAGAGAAGGTGAATGTTACCTTGAGTCTGTCTGAGAGCGGTTTCTCCGAGGAGACCTCCAGAATGGAGATGTTGGACTCCTGCGTACTGTAGCGTGCGGCCGCAGCACCGCTGACCGCACCATTCTTCCCTGCTCGCATGGCCATCACGTGCTCGGACAGCAGGTGGTCGTGGTCCTCATTAGGGGTGTCCAACAAGATGAAGACCAGATCAAACCTGGACAGCAGTGCACTTCCCATTCTAGAGAGACACAGGCAACACTTCATTTAAAGAGAGCCTATTACGCCCTTTTACAAAGTCTACTAGAACAGGTTTTCCTGCTTGAATGTTGATTATTTTCCTCATATTCTCCATTGTTGCGGCGCCTCTCTTCCCAGTCTGTCAGTAACACTCGGTTTACTTCCTGTCTCTATGAAGCCCCTCCTTCTGAAAAGCACACTGTGTTCTGATTGGTCGGCTGGATCAGCGTGTTGCGATTGGTCAAGCGCTTCGAGCATGTTTGGGAAATGTCCCGCCTCTTACCATAACCGCCAGTTTAACACACTATGAACTAACTCAACCAGGCCACGCCCCTTTATTCTGCATATTAATTATTATAATGAGGAATATCTTGACTTGACGTATTCATTCCCGGAAGAAACTAAAGACTACAATGGAAGCGTTTCAAGAACTCCCGCTTGAGGGACTTTTTCATGATTAAACAGCAACTTTACACACTAAAGAAAGAGGAACATGGAAAAAAGGTCCTCTTTAATACAACAGTGTGTCAAATAATTTAAAGGAACACTTCACCTCTGGAAAGATGAATGTGTATTTAAAATGGGTCATTTATGTAGAAGAAATGTGAAATTATTTTTGAAATTGGAGCCTTCTAGACTGAGAAAAGACAGAAAATGTATTTTTGGCTTATGGGGATGAAAGACAACAACTCCCAGAATGCACTTGCTTCGCTGCCCTAGGAGGAGGCCACGCCTACCGGTAAGAGATCGCAGTAAACAACAAGGCTATGCTACTAGTGAGTCTGCCCAGTATTTTGATGTCGCCCAAAATGTCCAGGATTCGGCTTTTGCGTTCTTCAGTCGCCATTCCTCATGTTTACTGTGACGAGCAGGAACGAGACTGACGGCCGCGGAGAACGATGCGAGCCCGGCGGCGTGATTACTGATGAGTGGCGCCGGCGCCTGTGAGACGCACCGGTCTCGTATCTCTCACGGAGGAGCGGGGATTTTCCTAGCAATGTTAACTTAAAACGCACATCAAACGATCACTTGTTTAGCGTTCATGTAAACACTACATTCAGATTCACCAATCGGAATGAATTCAGTTAACGTTAGATTGAAACAAAAGGTGTGCATGTAAACTATGAATGCGACTGCAGAAAGCAAAAGCCGAATCCTGGGCATTTTCGACGATCTCGACGGCCGGACATGTCCGGGAAAAAGAGGATGGTCACCGCTACTACTCAGCTTTCTCCACAGAATAAGAAACTGTTAGCTTAGCTTCTAAATAAAGAATGGCTGACACTATATGTACATTCTGTGAGTGAGATCCCTCTATGGGCGGGCTGAAAACATGCGGAACAGCGCCTTCTACTGGATAAATGATGAGCTAGTGTTTGTAGTCTTACCCTTATTCAAAGAAATTTGACTTCCTGCTTTTTATGACGCAAATTGACGATTTTTGCGTCATAAAAAGCAGGAAGTGGAACACTTAAATCCTTATTTCTCCCATCTCAGGGGAAAATAAGGGAATAAACCATGACCATTCGAAAATGTGACTGGGTTTCTAAAGATACAAAGTCTAATGCAAATGGGTGAAGTGTTCCTTTAAGATCTTATGAGGCAAATCGTTATAGTGATGTTGAAACATATTAAAGGCAAGGCACCACAGGTGAAAAAGGCAAAAAAATTTAACTAACAGATACATTCAGTTAATAAATACATACATTAAGACATTACATTTTGTGTAACAAGTTTTCTAAAATGTTGTTTAATATGCAAATTATGCTTATTTGCATACTCCAGCACAGAAATATGAACAGCCAGATTTAAAATCTTTATTTCATTTTGTTGACATTAGAGTTAAAGGTTAGTACAGAGGGGATTTTGGATATTTCTTTTTATCACTCCATAAATCAGAAAATAATGTCATCATCAGCCAGCATGTTTTTAGGAACAAAATGTTACATTAATCAGGTGAATGATATATAAACAAACCCCTCTGTAAAAACCTTGAGAATATAGATAGGAATAAACCTGGTGTATGTAAGTGCTGCTGAAGTGGAAATGTCTGTCTCAGTACGTGAGGAAAACTCGTTTGGAGAAAACGGCCTACTGTAATTCATTTAAGTGCAATAAACACTTGAATGAGTATTTGGGATGTTTTCTTTTCACTAGTCTGGAAGTAAACATGTTATGGCAGCAAAATAACACAAATCTCAAAATTGACCAATGTTTGAAAAAAAACAAGGGTTTTGCCTGTAGTCGTGTTTTGCCTTCCGCTTTTCAAATCTAACGTTTGACATTATTAAAGAGCCAAATATGCATATCAATAGTTAGACTAACGAACTGTGGCAGCTAAAGTGTTTATTGTGATTAATTTATTAAAGGGCACCTATTATGACATTTAAAATGTTCCTAATGTTGTTGTGGGAGTCCCCAACAACAGTTTTACATGCATGCAATGACAAAAAACACTTTTGTTTTCGTATAATATGCATTTATTTTTACCTGATTTGCTCACCGACTCCCAAATGATTCGTTCAACGACTCGTTTTTCAAACCCCTCCTTTACGCGACGCTAATCTGCGTTGATTGGTCAGATGACCCAGCAGTGTTTACAGAGATAATACTTATTTTTAACATGGAGTACAATGATGCTTTTATCAATTAAATTGTATTATAATAATGATTATAGTCCACTGCTTTATAGTTTGTAGTAAAAAACGAAAAATAATATAAAGAATTTAATATGTTAGCGAGCATAGCCCAGAGTTCATATTGTAAAAGCACAATCAGTCTTTGTTTGCGTTAGCCCGATGCATAAACATAACGTTTTTACACACAAAAATGCAGTTAACAGTTAACGTTACGTTACTACGAGGTATTACTCTATTCTTTAGACAACTCCGAAAACAACGACAAACACTTCACATATCTCAATACAATTGTCATTGAAGACCTAGAAGCTAAACGGTGCTTACACAACAAACAAAATAATTATTAAGCATGCTACATAAAATATAAAAGCAAAAATTATTAATAACACTTACAGTGATACGGAGGAGGAAGCTGATGCAAATACACTTGGAACTGAACCTTCCTTCAATATCAGCCGACTCGCGAATCCAAGTTTGATTGCATTTAAAAAGCAATCGTCTTCAAAATGACGCGAACAAAGCACAAGGCTCGGACTATACTTCTGTGGTATAGTGAATTGTAGCCACTTAGTCTTCAAATGCTCCTCCTTGGGCAGATGAAAAAAGTTTGCTTTTGAGCTGCACTTCAGAACACAGCGTCTCGTCGCCATGATATTTTCCCTGGCCTTGGAGCGCAATAAGTGGGCGTATCGTATTCAAATAACTTGACAAGTTGACGTCATCTAGTCAGAGAAAAAGCTTCGGTCTTCTAACGATTCATAAAAATGACTCAGAGTCGACTCTCACTTTTGAAAGACAATAACTTTATATACGGTGCACTTTCATATTTCAAACTTTGCAGGATGTTTTTGTTAACTTAGATCTATGTTACACACTATATGAAAGGTAAATTTCAAAATTCCATAATAGGTGCCCTTTAAACAGTATCATATTGCTTTTGCTGATCTTTCATAAACCATTAGCTACTCGGGATTACTGGTGCATTACACTGATTTTATCGTGGTTTACAAGTAGGGCTGGGCAAAATCGATTAAAATGTGGTTGATTCAAAAGCGATTTTTTCCCATATTTATTTTTCTAATCACCCAAAAGCCAGTATTAGCTTTCCTACACTGTTCATATGTCATGAACCAGATTTCTCTCTCTCTCTCTGTCTCTTTTCCCCCATCACGCACACACACTCACTTCATCTCTCAGCTGATCGCTCGCTGATCTCCTTCTCACCCGTTTTCTCTTTAGTCTAATTTTCTCTGCTACTTCTAGCTACTGTTCTTCCTGCTTCAATGCCAGATTATTGTTGGTGTTCGTAGAGTACATGCTCTTTTACGTCCTGTCTAGTCCAGAGTTAATTCTGTTCTCTGCCCAGCTATCCAGCTGCTCGTGGCCTGCAACCTTATCTGCTGTCTGTGTATCTCCTCCATCTGGCCTTGGGATTTAGTCTGGTTTGCTGATCTCTGCTACCCTGCTCTAGGACCTCCGCTGCTGTCTCTCATCAGCCAAGTTTTGTCATTTGTGTTCCCTGCAGTTCTGCGTCCGCGTGACGGGAGACTCCTGTGTTGCCTTTTTCAAATAAACATTGTTTCTGCACCTGCCTTTGCTTCTGGGTCCTCAGTTACCTTGCAGCCACCATGTTACAGCTAATGCTGTGAGATTTTATGTTTGTTTTTATCTTAAAAACATAAAATAACCTGATCCCGTTTGATCAAGTCATGCGAAAATCCTGTCTATTCATTGTATGCATTTGAAATAGAGTTGGCTTCTGTTTTAATGTACCCAAGTGTACATAAAATAAAACAAGTTTAATATACAGGTTTGTGGCACTTTATTTATTTTTATTTATTAACCACTTGTAAACTTATGTTCATAGTTCTTTTTTATAAATATAAGTCGAATTGATAATCAAATGAAATTGGAACATCTGAATCGATACCCAGCCCTATTTACAAGTCAACATGTTACTTAACGCTTCATCCTCCACCTATCCACCAATCACAAAGTCAGTAGTGTTTCTGCATCCGGGTTGCCAGCTCTGCTCTAAACTACCCTTATGCCTGGTTCAGATTACACGATTTTTTTGTCGGTTACGATAGTCACTGTGTCAGATTACGCGATTTTGACTAAAATCTTGTCGTGTCGTGGACAAGAAACATGTCAGTTGCTTTCTGACCAGTCATCGCGTGCCGTCTCACACGCAGACATTCACTCGCACAGATAGGATGTCATATACACACGCACTCACTCTCACACGTACACACACTAGGGTGAGGGACAGTCCCGAAGTTTGAAGCTTTGTCCCGCATTTTAATTTTGTCTGCATCATTTTATTTCATCGTCCTTTTAAATAACAATTCTAGAATAAAAATGTTAATAAGAAAACACTGAACATGTGCAGCCGTTATTATTGGTTCTAGCCAGAGCGGGAGAAAAAAAACAAAAAACATCTGCAACAGAAAAATGGATCTATCCGGAGCTCCCGAGAAGAAAAAAGCGTCTTTGTTCGTATGATAAGGAATGGGAGAAAAAAATATACATGGTTAAAACCAGTTACAGGTGACCCTAAAAAAGGAGATTGCTGTGTAGCCACCGAAGTTTCACCATCACGCATGGAAAAGACACAAAAATAGGCTACTGAATCCGGTAAGAACGTACGCATTTAATCTGTCTAGTCTTTCCTAATGGAATTTATGTGCTTATTTGGAAATGTGCTTTTTAGCAATTGGATTATTATTTTCACTCAATTATTTAGATTGAATAGACCTGTGCTGTTAAAATGAGTTTATTAGCCTATTAGTGACGTTTACAGTGCCGGTCAGCGCCGTCACTAACATTTTTATAAAGCCTATTAGCAATAAAGACATCTAATATAAAATCAATATTTATTCACCTAGTAGGCTATAATAATAGTAAGTTATCTCCCTCGTGTCCCGCGAAGGTCTGACCTGCAACAGAGCAATATAGCCAGGTGGTCACCCTAGCACACACACACACACACACTCACTAGCACACACTCTCTCTCGCTCGCTCACTCACTCACTCACTCTCGTCGTGGAGGACCGAAAAAAAATCAAGCAAGCTAGTCTTTTTGTCGTGAAGCATCGCAGACACGACGTAGGTTGTCGCCCACTATGACACACTATACGAGATGAAACGATTGAATCTTGCGTCCCGACGCCCGTTGTCGTTTACGAATCCCCACGACACCCTACTATAAAATGTCTAACTTATTGTCTAACTAATGTCTATCTGGCAACCTCGAGTCAGGGGGGAGGGGGAGGGGATACACCGCTCTACAGTAATTTGAATGTGATTGCAGTACCAGTTTTGGCCACAATCTTACATACGGTTCCTTTGAAGCCAATACACTTTATAATCAATGTAAAAAAATGTTTTTAGTATTATTATTAGTATGCATTGACTCACTTCAGGTTCTCAGAGACAGTCTTGGCTTTATTGTAATGCCCTCCGACAGGATTGGCCGCTGCGATGATGGAGGTTCGAGCAGGAAGAGTGCAGACAATCCCAGCTTTCGCCAGACTGATGCTCTGCTGCTCCATGGCCTCCAGAAGAGCCTGATGCTGACTGCCCATCTTATCAAACTCATCAATGCAACAGATGCCTGGAGGACATATTAAATACAATGGTTTTAAAGGGGTGGTAAAATGCCATTTTCACAAGATGTAAAATAAATCTCTGATGTCCCCAGTGTGTGTGTGTGAACTTTTAGCACAAAATACCGCACAGATATTTTTATATAGCATATTAAAGTCTTCACTTTTTGAGGGTTTGCAAAAACGCACCGTTTTGTGCCTGGCCCTTTAAATGCAAATGAGCTGCTGCAGAGGGCGGGATTTCAAGAGCGTGTGTGTTAGCAGCTGCATGTGTGTGTGTGCGTGTGTGCGTGCGCGCGCGTGTGTGTGTGTGTGTGTGTTAGCAGCTGCGATTACCTCACGCACACACTAAAATGACAGAAACTGTTCTGCCTTTAATGTTAAACCAGAGTCAGACAAAGATGGAGAGACTCAAGAAGAAGTGACAACATGTAGAATGTAACAGGACGTCTCTGAATGGTTAGTTGATGAATTTATGTTGCTGATGTGGAGTTAACTATCTTCAATTAGCATATTCTGTCATGATAATCTATAAATCGCTCGTATAGGAACTGTTGTGAGATGCACACAGAGTGACTTTCTATTGCGTGTGAAAAGATGGATGCTAAAGTTTGAGCTGACTCACAAATGTGCTCGACTACAACAACTCTTCCTCTTCTCAACATGGACTGCGTGTTCAGGGGGCGGGGCTTATGTAAATTCTAGGGTTGCTGATGTCACTAACCCGGGAGGAATGTCGTGTAGTTCCTACCAGCCGTTTGTTGTAGTCCTTTTCTTTAAAAGCAAATATCTCCCTTTTCTTTGAACTTTGAGCATTGTAACTTTGCAGATGTTGTTTATGATCAAACAGCAACATTACACACTAACTACAGTTAGAAAAGTGAAATCATACTTTACCACCCCTTTAAATGAGTAAACCCAGGTAACGCTCTTCCACATGTGTATCCTGAATTGATCCAGAAGACCATGTTTCTCAAAGTTGAAATACCTTGATCTCCCAACACCAGCGCTCCAGCTTCAAGAGCGTAGTCTCCCGATCCGCTGTCCCGGGACAGAGATACAGTCAGTCCTGAAGTGGTGGTCGTGTTTCCACAAACATATACACCCCGTGGAGCCACGTTACACACAGCCTGGATACACACAACAACAGCAGCAACACACATATGGCATATTAATAAGCTTAAAATCATCTGACTGGGTGATAAATGCATTAGAAGGGCTCATATTATCATGTACCTGTAACATCTGACTTTTACCGAGTCCAGGGTCTCCAACGATAAGCATATGTGGGTCTCCTCTTATTGGGATACGATTTTTATCGTCAACATACTTCTGACATCCGCCAAAAAGAGCCAGAGCCAATCCTGCTTTAACAAGCTGAGAAAACACGGAGAGCAGGCAAGTTAAAGGAGTCGTGTCATTTATGCAGCTTTTCATTTACTAAATCTAAGATGCAAAAACAACTCTAATTTCTTCATGGTTATGATACGAGCTCAGTAACACATGAACACCCACAATAAAGAAGCCTAGTGATACATTAACCCTTTATATTGGCATCGTTTACATATTTTAGATTTTATATTACCGGTACATATCGTTTATACCACAACCTTTACATATTTAAAACAGTAATATCCTATACTAAACCTAAACTAATCTTGACAAACTATATATCATTTGAAAGCTTACAATCTCTAGTTTACATATTTGGTGACTGAAATTACAGAGGAGCCGTAATTTATCAATTTGCAACAAGAATATGTTCATACTCCTAAGGCGTGTTCAGACCTTTATTTTGAAATAGTGATGACATGAAAAATCATGAAAGAATGGTAGAAACCTCAGTTTGTTTTCATGCCAAGAGTTCAAAAGATAGCATCCATTCAATTATTTTAGAAAAAAAGGTCTGAAAATGTTTTGAATATAAAGAAAAAATTTATAGATTCAGCATTAGTGATGTGTCAGCGAGCTATAATGCACATACGTGATCTTCTGTGTTTCTTAGAGGTTGAATTCATTTCAAAATCTGCCAAACTTCCAATACTACTTCTGAATAAGACGTCTACTTCATAAATTGTATGAAAATTGTAAAAATAATGGTTCAGATCACTCAAACAACATATGGAGATGGAGGCGCCCTTATATGGGCAGTAATATTAACTAGTGGAAGAGTTTGGTACTGCGCCCGAACTAAATCTCACTGAACGCTTATTTTTTGAGATATCAACCTAAAATTTGAAACAACTTGTTCGGATTTTTGGCTTAGATTTTTTTGCATTTTTAGAGTCCACCAGGTTTTGAAAATATAGATTTTATATTTTTAAATTTTTAACATTGTACATTTTCATAAACTCAAACTTCTATAACTTTTTTTATGTTGAATTTTCTTAATTTATTTCACAAGACCAATCTTACATCTATATTCCAAAGCATTCTTGAATTACAACTATTTAAGTTCGGAATGTGCATTTTCATATCTATTAAAAAAAAAGGGGGTGCCGCTTGACAGGAATAATAATTCAAGTTAAATAAGAACATATTTGGACACTCACCAAATGGCCGTAAATGCCAGGACAGAGAGAGCTGGAAATCACAGTGA
Organism: Phoxinus dragarum; assembly: GCA_033366665.1. Lineage (NCBI taxonomy): Eukaryota > Metazoa > Chordata > Actinopteri > Cypriniformes > Leuciscidae > Phoxinus > Phoxinus dragarum. The sequence continues at coordinate 36,529 of JARPMJ010002725.1, forward strand.
CAGTCACATTAAGCTTCTTCATAGATAATACAGTATATATGTGAACATGTTATAGAGTCTAAATGTTACACACTTCACTATGAGCTTGAAAAGGTCCTCTTGCGCTTGGATCTCTTGGATAGCGTAGAGGTCTTTGATGGAGAACTCCACTGAAGGACCCTGGCCCTCAGATTCAGACGAGGCTTTGCTTTTCTGACCCTTGGAGTTGCTGACTGAATTTGCCTGAATGTACAACAGGAACATACACTTGTCCTTCTTGTTTCTGCTACTTCCTGAAGAAAGACACAAACACAAATCATGGAATACAGCAATCTTGGATAAAATCACTTTTAAATGTTACTTTATCCAGGACTAGATACTTAATAAATTACATTTGAATTTTCCATTATAAGACATAATCACCTTCACTTAACGTTATCGAAACAAAATAATATTGGTCATGAATAAAAATATAGGTCTTTCTCTAATCAAAGCTACTAAAAGCTTATTACACAGCTACTTCCAAAATAAACAAAGACAGAGGTTACTTACACTATTGATATGAGATTGTAATAGAGAGAAGAATGGGATCGGGAAAAGGCGGATTCACATTAAAATCTGTTTACTTTATAAAACATTTGCCTGTTATCAAAACAAAGTTGCAAAACAACTTTCCTGTTATCGATTCCTACTATTCCCACCATTTTATTTATTACTCCTTTCTCTTTCTAGACTGGGGAGGAACGTAAAAACGGCCTTGTGTATTTTGTCGGTTTTGACTCACCCACCCAGACAAGTAGCATTTAGTGTAAATAGACACTCCGATAAATATATAAATGGATATAATATGTAACCCTGGATCACAAAACCAGTCACCAGTAGCCTGGGTATATTTGTGGCAATAGCCAATTATACATTGTATGGGCCAAAATTATCAATTTTTCTTTTATGCTAAAAATCATTAGGATTTTAAGATCATGTTCCATAAAGATATTTAGTAAATTTCCTACCGTAAATATATATAACATGCATTTTTGTGAGTGAATGCAGCACAATCGTAAACATAAATGCACAACTTTAAAGGAGATTTTCTCAATGTTTCGATTTTTTTGCATCCTCAGATTCCAGATTTTTAATAGTTGTATCTCGGCCAAATATTGTCATATCCTAACAAACCACACATCAATTGAAAGCTTATTTGTTCAGCTTTCATGTGATGTATAAATCTCAATTTCAAAAAAATTGACCCATGTTTTGTGGTCCAGGGTCACATATAATCATTTGAGTCTAAGTAATTGTATTATGTGGAGGGATATAACAGCTCAACACAAAGAGCAGTGAATGTGAGCATCATCTAGTAACTGAGTCAGACAGAAGGCCACCCGAGGCTGTCCTGCCAGACCACTGAGGTCAGATGTAAAAATAGCACCAGCTGATATTTGCCAGACTGTAAAATGGACACATTTCTGAGATGCTAAATGAATGAGAATCAACCATTTGTTAATAAGAAATTGCCTTGAATCTAAGTAGCACCAGCTTCATGTGTACAAGTCTATATATCTTTGCACTGACAGTGTGGACAATGTCTCATACCCTCTTCACTGGACACTTTAATGACCCCTGTGATGGTGACCATGTCTCCAGGCACACAGCTGTCCACCAGGTCCTGCGTGAGCTCACATTCAATGGTGCGCGGGATTCGCCCGGACTCACGCTGGTCACCTGACATCATCTCCTGAACCCTGTGAAGAGCACAGGAGGAGAAATCATGGAAAATGAGGGATGGTGTTTTCTTAAACATCTCACACCAAAATGTTGCTATTGTTAACTTAAACCAAAACTATTCAAAATCACTTTCAGTAATTGAAATTAAGCTCAGATTAACTAAACCATAAATATTAGGGGGGAAAAAATCTTAAACTTAAGAAATAACTTAAGTTGAAGTACTAAAATTACTACCGTAAAACTTTATATAAAAAACAGAAATATTTCAAAACACTTATAAAAATGACAAAACATTAAAAAAATGAAAATATAAAATATAAACGGTAACACTTTACAATAAGGTTCATTTATTAAACATTAGTTAATGTATTAACTAACATGAACTAACAATGAGCAACACTTTTTTTACAGTATTTATTCATCTTTGTTAATGTTAGTTAATATAAATAAAACTGTTCATTGTTTGTTCATGTTAGATCACAGTGCATTAATTCATGTTAACAAGATTTGAATAAAGTATTAATAAATGTTTAAATTAACATTAACAAAGATTAACAAATGCTTTATAAGTGCAGTTTATTATTAGTTAATGTTAACTAATGTAGTTAACTAATGTTAACTAATGAACCTTATTGTAAAGTGTTACCATATAAACTAATTTAAAAAACGAATGAATAGTATAATAGTATATGGATAATACTAAAATAACACTGGCAAACACTATTATAACAAAATTGTGTTAATTAGAAATTAATTAAAAAAAGAAATGCTCATGAAACAATAGTTGAACATTCAATGATGAGAAATGCAAAGACTATATTTTACATGGCATTTACACTGAGAGCAATGAAAAAAAACTCAAAAAAGCAACATGAAATTTGTTCTGCTCAGGTAATTATATATTTCCATACTTTATTGTTTGCCAGTCGACAGTGAGTGTGAAAGGTGAACTTCTGTTTGGAGTGAATGAACGTCCACGACATTCAGTCTGAAAACACTGAAGAAAAAATTAATAAAAATCATGTTAGATGTCACTAAATACAGAAACAGAGACATTTACTACTTACTATGTGCAATGTCTAATTTTATATTGTTTACAGGTTATTCTTTTTTTTCTCAGTAATTTTCCACTGAACAAAATAAAATATAGATATAAGACAAATATGGGTGGAATGTCACAAAATCAAAACTTGTTAAACATGTTATATAGAAGTAATGAAAAAGCACACTGTACCTTAGTGGGAATGGTGTATTTCCCATCAGGCAGTGTGACGCTCTGTGTATCTCCACAGGTGTTACAGGCGAACGCCAGCTTACTGCAGAGCGGTTTAATGTTACTCACTCTCACCACCGTTCCTCTGATCGCAACAAACTTCCCATATAAATTCGCTCTCAGACTCTTCAAAGGAGTCAGTGGCTCATAGTTATATAGCCTAAAAGAGAGAAAGAGAAACATCTTTTTTTTTATTCGTCGCAAAATGAAACTAGTATCTCTGAACTATAGAAATAAAGTTGGACATATAAGCATGTCTTTATCCGGATACATGTGATATATTATCTCAACTGCTTAATGTTGTCACAAACTATATTTACATTTAGATCTAAAATGCTAAATGCATTTTAAATATTAAGAAATTATAAACATTAACATAATTTTCTGTAAAGCTCCTTTTAACCCCTTATATTGGCATATATGCCACACGGCCATTACATATTTAAAACAGTATCCTATAATAAACCTAGACTAATCTTGACAAACTAAATATCATTTGAAAGCTTACAATCTCCAGTTTACATATTTGGTGACTGATATTTCAAATAAATTACAGAGGAGCCGTAATTTATCAATTTGCAACAAGAATATTTTCATACTCCTCAGGCGTGTTCAGACCTTTATTTTGAAATAGTGATGAACATGAAAAATCATGAAAGAATGGTAGAAACCTCAGTTTGTTTACATGCCAAGAGTTCAAAAGATAGCATCCATTCAATTCTTTTAGAAAAAAAGGTCTGAAAATGTTTGAAATATAAAGAAAAAAATAATAGATTCAGCATTAGTGATGTGTCAGCGAGCTATAATACACATATGGGATCTTTCTGTGTTTCTTAGAGGTTTAATTCATTTCAAAATCTGCCAAACTTCCAACACTACTTCTGAATAGGATGTCTACTTTATAAATTGTAAAAATAATGGTTCAGATCACTCAAACAACATATAGAAATGGAGGCGCCATTATATGGGCAGTGATGTCAACTAGTGGAGAAGTGTGGTACTGCGCCCAAACTAAATCTCACTGAACGCTTATTTTTTGAGATATCAACCTAAAATTTGAAACACAACTTGTTCAGATTATTGGCTTTGATTTTTTGCATTTTTAGAGTCCACCAGGTTTTGAAAATATATATTTTATATAAAATATGAATAATAATTTTTTTTACATTGTACATTTTCATAAACTCAAACTTCTATCACTTTTTTCTGTTTAACTTTCTAAATTTATTTCACTTCTACAAAAATCTGCCAAATGTCTTTAAAACAAGACGAATCTTACATCTATATTCCAAAGCATTCTTGAATTACAACCATTTAAGTTCAGAATGTGCATTTTCATGTCTATAAAAAAAGGGGGGTGCCGCTTAAGTTAAACAACGTGCGTGCATTGTGAAATATACAAATAATTCTGACTTGATTCTCAATTTTGCATTATTTGAATTCATAAGGCAAGTAAACAGACTCACCTGGCGCTGATATGTGGGGTGTTGATTATGGGCCGTACTCCTGCAGGAAGATCCTCATGCCCCTGCAGTTCTGCTGCATGTCTCTCCAGATCCACAGTCAGCACCTGCAGAGAAAGATTCAATTATTTCAGCTTGATCTTCCGAGATGTTGGCATAATGTTAAACTGAGAACAGTGACGCATATGTAAATGCGTAACACAAACCCCACCTGATGAATTGCCACACCCAAGCAGTCCAGTATCTTTTCAGGCATTTCTTTAAGATATTTGGCAAGATCAGGTAAAGTGTGTGAAATCTGTTTGTTGGACAATAGGTCTTTGTAGTCCACCAAAATGCTGCCTTTCCTTTCAATCTCATCCTGAGGGTGAAAAAAAAATCCACATTGAATATTTTGTTTTTCCAACACTGGAAATAGGGAGAATCATGCTTTGAAATCTGATACCTTATCATAAAGATCCATCTGCGATGTGAAGTACCGTTCAAACACTTTTATCTTCTCAACATAAGGTGAACTTTCAACAAATCCTGGAAAAGGAACAAACGCAAATCAAAATCAAGAAGACATTCAGGGTCCGTGTATCATCCGATCATTTCATTTCCTATTTGGAATGGAATAACGAGGAATGAAAAAACAGCTCGTTTATTCGTTTTTTTGTTTAGTTTAAAAAACGAAAAATTAGATTTTGGCTCGATTTTTCATTTTTCGTTTGTGGTTTACAAATCGGTTTATGGGTTCGATATTTCGTCCGCGCATGTGGGCGGCGCTGAAACACCCCTTTCATCTGATTGGTCAAACCGCTCCGCCTTCAGTACGAGCTTTTCTTTCTGTCGGCAGAATAAGAGTCAGTACGAGTGCGGCACTAACATTATTGCACTTTAATAAAATAATGTCTGAAACCACCACTCACTTTTAAGTTACTATGCACAATATTTGAAGCAGAAGTATGTTCCAGCGACCCCATTAATGTGAGCTACAGTAGGCTATGACAGATTATTTTAGCATGATGTATTTCTCATTGATAGCCTAGTTCCGTCTCTTTGGATAAAACGGAAGTGGAAATAAAAACCAATAATAGGCTGAACTGTAGGCTACTATTATATGTAACACAATTATAGTGTGTAACATTTACCACTCTACTAATTTAGTAATTTTGAAAATTGAATAGAAATAAAGTTTATATTTATGAATGTAAGCATGTGTAGCCTACTCAGTTCACATGAAAAGAAAGAGAAAGAAAAGAGAGAAGCTAAAATCAGTGAACGTTAATACTGTCAAAATTAGCAGGGTTTGGGATTCATTAAAATCTTGTCGGTTGAAGAGCACAGCATACCTTTAAAATGTTATTAGTTTTATTATAAACTAATACGATTTTATTACATTCTGAATTGGTCAATGTTTCTCTGAGTTGTCTTCATTATGTTGACTTGAGAAAGCCATGCAGCATATTTTAAACATTATTATTATTTATTATGAGAAATTGACTCCGCCTAGTGCTTCACTTTAATGCTTCACCAAACTCAGCTCAGACCTCCAGACTGGTCTGACTCGCTTATATCATTTATAACCCTTTATATCCTGTCTGTTTATAAATGGTCATAAACACTTTCCCAAAAAATCCATTGTTTTGCATTATCTGAGGAATGAAGGCCGTAATAGTTCATGCTCTCCACTAGAGGGGCCGACAGGATAATACGTCTTTTCTACTCTCTTTTCCTGTTTGCATCAGTTTAAATGACAAATAAATGCATGAATTTCATTCATAAATAGGCCATATCTGTGTATGAGAACAAGCTTTACACTTCAAGCTGTACAACTAATTAAAACTTGAACCCTACTTCAAAGTTTGCCACTCTAAGATGTTGTTATTCACACTGTTTTTTGCGTTTAAATTTGTCCATCTGGAACTTTTATTTATCATGAGCTCTATATTTTAAGATTCAACAACACAAGCTCTGTTTTTACTCAGCAAATTTGTTTTCCTTTTAAGTAGGCTATAACCTACAAGTTGCCATGGCTTGCCATGTTCTGTTTAGGCTATTGTAGTTTGTAATACTTGTTATATGTGCCTAAATTTATATAGGCCTAACACATTTAAACTTCTGTCCGTCTGTCTGTCTGTCTGTCCGGACATTTATGCACAAACATTTATGCACAAATAATCTTAAATAACAGTTTAAAAAAGGTGGTCTGCTATATTTCTCAAAGGAAGCGGTCGTTGGCATCATACGAGGACATTCTGAATATTAGCCTATAAAATTAGCTGTCTTAAAAATGCGGATTGATCATTGCAGTTATTCCAGACGCCTCGATCCCGGTGCTATTCGTAGCCTATTGAAATTGTATAATTACGGATTATGAACAGATGTTTTACACAACAAGGATATATTCCCATTGAGTTGTTGGGTTTTCATGTTTTATGGGAACCATAATGATTTTATACTGTACACACTGTGTTATCCCCTAACTCTAACGTAGCTGGGCGTCAGTTTGGTTTAAAATGTGCTGGGGACAGAGACGCATTCGGAAGTGCATTTTCAGAAGTGCTGGGTACAATGATGCATGTAGGCTACTTTTTTTTCTCTCTTTCGCGCAGGTCATGTTTTGAAAAAGACAATGTCCTGTAGCTTACTAATGTAAGCTCTCCAAGCTACTATGCTCTCCACAGAACATAAAATATTAATTTAATTTAATTACATTTTTCGTGTTCGCATTTATGAGGAAAAAACAATGTCACGGACGTGATAGTTGGACTGCTTTAAAACTTTAAAAGTGGCTTCAAAGTCAAACAGAAAGCACAAAGCCTTTCTTTAAAGTGAATTTCGTTTTGTATTAATTGTATCTTAATTTTAATCAATGTATCATCAACCAATTGCCTGGATTTAATAAATAATAAGGAAAGCAGACTATATCACGACACGGAGGCGCCGACGCATTCTGGATCTCGTCTCATAAATTAACCGAAACTCAGCACAGCCTATACTTGCCTCACAGACCTCAGAAATAGATCTATAATCTACAGAACGCTTGGAATCATACTTTTAAACAGAGCAATTCAAAACGAAAGAAAACGATGTAATCCGAAATGTGCATTTCTCTCTGCCGCGTTCACTACAGCGAAGATCGCGAGTCAGCATCGTCGACTTCATATTTGCAGCCGACACAGAAAACACTTGTTTATTAATAAACAATTAAAATTTCCCCTTGCTATATTTGACATATTCATAATCATTACTTTTGCCGGTTCTTTGTGACAGCTTTTAGGTGCTTTATTGGCAGCGCGACCCTTACATGAACGCGTCACCTCCGCATCAGCACCGACAACATGAAGATTATTTTTTGTAATCCCCCAAAAAATAATGATACGAACCGAATCGTGGGTCAAAAATCGTTATACGAACCGAATCGTGGGTTTGGTGTATCGTTACAGCCCTACTAGCAACCCTAAAAAAGTGGTGGGTACAAAATGACTCAAGACGAAATCTGGTGGGTATGCGTCCCCACCGTCCCCACCGAAATCGACGCCTATGGCTAACAGTTAGGCCATCTACGGACATCTAATGTTAAGGACATATATGGTACAATTCAGCCCATAGATATGTATAAAGGCTAGATGGCTCAAGGCGGAGTCAGCTGTGTCGTCAACTTGGCGGCCATCTTAGGTCAGGTGACTGCGCTGCTGCTCCCTGCTGCTGTGGACGGAAGGTGAGTGACAAATGCTCGTAACTTGCTGAATTCTTGACGGATTTACAAATGGTTTGGTTTATTACAAAGCTTATTAACGTGGCTATGATTTGTGCTGATGCCAATGTTTAAATTGTAGATTCACGTTTTGAATGTATGCAGTATGCAGTTAAATAGCCGCATCCCTGATTTTATGACACACCAAGCCGTTTGAAAATCGGTTGAAAATTGAGCAAGATATAGTTATTTCAGCACTACATGCACAATAGACTTTAATGTTATAACTGGACGAGCGGACCTGTCTTAAGATGGCCGCCGTGTGACGTCGTCGGGTCCCATTGGCTCTCAGCGCCGGTAAGCCATCTAGCCTTTATACATGTCTATGATTCAGCCTATATGTTGATTTTTATTTCCACTTCCGTTTTATCCAAAGAGACGGAACTAGGCTATTTGCACTCTATTTATCAATGAGAAATACATCATGCTAAAATAATCTGTCATAGCCTACTGTAGCTCACATTAATGGGGTCACTGGAACATACTTCTGCTTCAAATATTGTGCATAGTAACTTAAAAGTGAGTGGTGGTTTCAGACATTATTTTATTAAAGTGCAATAATGTTAGTGCCGCACTCGTACTGACTCTTATTCTGCCGACAGAAAGAAAAGCTCGTACTGAAGGCGGAGCGGTTTGACCAATCAGATGAAAGGGGTGTTTCAGCGCCGCCCACATGCGCGGACGAAATATCGAACCCATAAACCGATTTGTAAACCACAAACGAAAAATGAAAAATCGAGCCAAAATCTAATTTTTCGTTTTTTAAACTAAACAAAAAAACGAATAAACGAGCTGTTTTTTCATTCCTCGTTATTCCATTCCAAATAGGAAATGAAATGATCGGATGATACACGGACCATTCAGACATCCCACAGGTCAAGAATACATTTATAATGTAAATGGGAAAATATAAAACCTTCAGAAAAATAGAGTCGCCATCCTTTGTATGGACACGTGATATCAAGGGTTGCCTGACTAACTTGTGGAATAAATCCTGTGGAGTAAAAACAACAACATAAATAATAATAATAAAAAATGGCAAATGTCAGTGTAACAAAAAAAGTTAGAAATAAATTATAATTTCTCAAATACAATATTATTAAAGGGTTATTTCACCCAAAAAAAGTTTGGAAGGATATTTATTTTTAATATAACTCAGATTGTGTTCAGCTGAAAGAAAAGAGTCATACACACCTAGGATGGCTTGAGGGAGAGTAACATTTTCATTTTTGGGTGAACTATCCCTTTAATATAATTCATTATATTTAATTTGTTTCCTAGTTCAGTTATTTTTTTTTCTAATTTAGCTTTCTAATAAATCTGGTATACATACTATGAATACTGTTGGCTCTGTGACAAATTACTTATGTTTTTCTATAGCAAGTTGCGTTAGATAAAAGTGTCAACTAAATGCATGAATGTAAATGTAAATTATTTTAATCAACTTTTATTGTCAATAAAAGCTACCCAACTGTTCAGACAGACACTTACTATTTTGTGTATTGTTGGTGGGATAGTTCCCTCTTTTAAAATAATAAAAATAAAAATCCTATTGTTTTTGTCGAGGGAACCAGTGTGATGCGAAATGCCAGTTGGTCTACAAAGCGCCATCATACCTGTACCACTTTATTAATATAATTAATCACATTTAATCAGTTAGCTAGTTCATTTCGTTTTTTCTTATCTAGCTTTTAACAAACCTGGCATTGTATACTATGAATACTGTTGGCTCTGTGACGAATTCCTTATGTTTTTCTATTGTAAGTTGCTATGGATAAAATGCATAAATGTATTTGAATCAAGCTTTTTTGTCAATAGTCACAAGCTACCCAACTGTTCAGACTCTTACTATTTTGTGTATTGTTGGTGGGATAGTTCCCCCTTCCTCCTCCTCCTCTGCTCCACGGACGGCCTCTCCATCCTCTTCCTCCTCCTCTCCATCCTCTTCCTCCAGCAGATGAGCTGTTTGCACCCTTCCATGACCCTCGGTCAGACCCCTGACTGCTCATCCTTCACCCTCGAAAGTCTGAAAGCAAAACCACAACAAATAAAGCTACCAACGTGTCACAGAAACATGGTCACCATAATATAGAACAATATACGGAATCAAAACAATACAGACCTGCTGTTTTACTTACACTTTATCATATATTATAATAACTGAACACGTATCTCATATTTTACTAAACATAAAGAGACTAAAATAAATCTAAATTCGGCGATATCAGTTCTAGAATGAGGCAAATAATTACGCATAAGTTAACTCTGTGTGGACTAACTGTTGTTTCTAACTTTACAACGGCTCCAGTTAATGTGTAACAAAGAGCATAAATTAGGGAAAATTCTCGACATATATTTTATTAAAGAGAGATATTTTAACAGATCTTATTGAAAGAAGTACTTACAGCCACTGTTTGTTTACTTCCTCAATCAGTGACGTCTGGTCAGGCTTCAAGTTTGGCGCCAGTCGTGACGCCACTTCCGTACATGCGCTGAGCCGTAAACGTAGCTTTATCTTTTTTTTTTTTTTAACCGTCCTTTGTATAATATTAGTTTTCTTTCGAAGCTACATTTAAATCCCATTTATATTTTAGCAAATTCACGCTTTAGCGTTTATTTCGAAATGTATGTAGGCTATACGTGTTTATTTGTGTATTTTTAATTTTTAAACCCTCAATTTGTGTATTTCCGTATTTATTGGTATTGATTTGATGCATTTGTTCATCCGTGGATGATAATAAAAGGACGTAGCTACGTCTTCATTCATGTATAATAATAAAGGGCGTGACTACGTCTTCGTGTATGGTAATAAGAGGGCGTGGCTACGTCTTTCAACCAAATAGTGTCGCAGTTTCTCCCTCAAGAACGCGCATCATCAGCATCACCCGACAGCAGGAGGAGGAGGAGGAGGCTAGCATCCTTCATGATTCTGCATTAAAGCCGCACTCTAGCCTATATCAACAAACACCGGGCCTTTACGGATCCAACAGCAGCTCTGCGTGAACACCACACATTAAATCATGGATAATTCCGGGAAAGAGAAGGAAGCCATGCAGCTGATGGCAGAGGCGGATAAAAAAGTCAAATCATCGGGTTCATTTCTCGGAGGGATGTTCGGGTGAGACAGAAATTATGCTGGTCACGATCTGACATTCAAAGACATCCAATGTCCTGTAGTTTTTTCAAATAGCATATGTCTATAGAATGAAAACACCGTATTTTTTGTGCATTTTATACCCTATTAAGCACGTAAAATCAGCTGTATCCTTCCGCGCGTTTCTCAACATGTCCAATGTCAAATATTTTCTATGTTGCGGCATACACACTGCTTTATATTTGATAGGCCTACATAATTTGCTGCACTATTAATTTTGAAATTGCCTTTAAATGACAGAAATGTTGATGTTTTCACAGGGGAAATCATAAGGTTGAGGATGCATGTGAAATGTATGCCAGAGCTGCCAACATGTTCAAGATGGCCAAAAACTGGAGTGGTATGGACAAGTAATTTCATAATTTATATGTAAAGTGGTCAATTATTTCACTAAATGCTTAATATTTTGTAATGCTGTTAAAGTAGGCCTATTATTAGATATTCACTCCAAAGCATCATTTGACTGGCCGTCTTTGTGCTCGAACCCAGTTCATGATTAGTGATCTTACTGCAGTATACTGATGTGTATCTAAGCATTCTCCCTGCTTCTGAGGAGTTCTGTCATTATTGTCAGTGATCTAAAGATTGATGTGTTTCGCTGCTGTAGCTGCAGGCAGTGCTTTCTGCCAAGCTGCGAGACTTCACATGCAGATGCAGAACAAACTGGACTCGGCCACCAGCTTTGTTGATGCTGGAAATGCTTATAAGAAGGCAGATCCTCAAGGTGAGAGAGCTTAAAATAACACTGGTTTTAAAGGGGACCTATTATGCCAAATTCACTTTTACATGGTGTTTGAACATAAATGTGTGTCGACAGTGTGTTACACAACCACCATATGGTAAAAATCCACCCACTTCTCCTTTTTTAATCCCCATAAATCAGCAGTGTCTCAGAACAAGCCGTTTGGAGATTCTAGCATATGTGAAGTCAGAAATGTGTAGGCCCCGCCCACGACTGCTGACAGACTCCGCCCTATTCGCATAGACTCCGCCCCTCAGGGAGCTGTACACCGTTCGCCATGTTTATCTCCTCACTCTAGCATTTAACACTAGCATTCATGTAAGAAATGTATTCTTATTAAAACTACTAAAGTTATTCAGTCAAGAGCAGTGAGTGATTTTATGTTTTTCTTTTGTTGTTTGATTCATATTATCAGCATATGTAGGTACTGTATATTACGCCGCTTTCACTTTAATACACAGATCTAATATACACATGCAATCTTTTTACTTGCCGTGTACGTTCGCAGACATAATCGACTGTGTTTATGTGAACTTGTTTAATACTGAAAACTTGTTTGTTTGCATAATTGTGAGTATTTAATAGTTTAAGCGCAATAACATGTGAAAGAGAACTTAAGTTTAATACTCACGGGACGCCCCGTCTGACATCCAGCTTTCTGTGCGCGTGCTTCCATGTGTGTGCATTTTTAATGGTTTTAAAACACATGCAGATAATAAACGTTCATGATGATGATGAAGAACTGCAATGTCACATGAGCATGACCGCAATAGAGAGCCTAAGTCCCTCCCCTTCCAGTGGACCAGCATGGGACCTTATTTCGGAAAAATATTGTATGGAAGTCAATGGCGAGAGACAACAAATATTTTGACTTCGTTTGAATTGTGCCCTGAATTACACATATGATGTTTGTCAATTTTAAAGATACATTTTAAAGTCAAGAAAGTCACAGTTTGATGTAAAACTGTTGAGGTGTAAGACTGTGAAAATACGTAATTACAAAGACTACAAACCCAAAAGGCGCACGTGTGACGTCATACCTTTTCACTCAATGAATGAAGCTAACTTTACTGAAGCTAACTTTACTGAAGCTGACTTTACTGAAGCTAACTTTACTGAAGCTAACTTTACTGAAGCTAACTTTACTGAAGCTAACTTTACTGAAGCTAACTCTACTGAAGCTAACTTTACTGAAGCTAACTTTACTGAAGCCAACTTTACTGAAGCTAACTTTACTGAAGCTAACTTTACTGAAGCTAACTTTACTGAAGCTAACTTTACTGAAGCTAACTTTACTGAAGCTAACTTTACTGAAGCTAACTTTACTGAAGCTAACTTTACTGAAGCTAACTCTACTGAAGCTAACTTTACTGAAGCTAACTTTACTGAAGCCAACTTTACTGAAGCTAACTTTACTGAAGCTAACTAACTTTACTGAAGCTAACTTTACTGAGGCTAACTTTACTGAGGCTAACTTTACCGAAGCTAACTTTACTGAAGCTAACTTTACTGAAGCTAACTTTACTGAAGCTAACGTCTGTCATGTTTTCTATAGTGTTCCGTTATAATCGTAACGTTACGCCGTGATGCCGGAGTGTGTTGTACCAGACTGCACACACACGAGCAACGGTGACGTATAGGGCGAGACGAGAGATGTAGTTCATTGAGCGATTTCCACATAAAACTAAACGTTACTGTTTTATGACAAACTGCGACTTTCTTAACTTTCATAATTATCTTTTAAATTGACAAACATCATATGTGTAATTCAGGGCACAGTTTAAACGGAATAAAAAGATAAGTTGTCTCTCGCCATTGACTACCATGGATATTTTTTCCGAAAAAAAGGTCCCATGAGCCGGAAGCGGAGGGGCGGGACTTAGGCTCTCTATAGAGATGATAATCAAAACCAAGCAGATTTTTAGTGTTTAGAGTATATCCGAGGCAGGAGCTGTAGTGGCTCCGCCCTCTTCCGGAAAGAGGGGTGGAGCAGCAGCTCATTTACGCACGAAAACAGCATGTTTTTCCTTCCACTCAAAAATGGGAATTTACAACATGCTATAATAAATATTATATTACATCATCAAAACTTATATTACATCCTGTAAAAATGGACATAATAGGTCGTCCCCTTTAATAAACAATCTAATTTCCAAAAGTTGTAACACGTCTACACATGTCTGTTGCTTGATTTAATAATTGCTTGGATGAGATTATGAGTGAAGATGAATTTGTAAGAATTGCATTTGACTCATTTTGTTGTTCTCTTCTGTTTGAATGAATCACACAGAGGCTATCAACTGTTTAAACGCAGCCATCGATATCTATACAGACATGGTAAGACACTGGGACTATTGTTGCATAGAAATTAATGCATTTTCTGTGGTTAACCTGAATGTGCCTGTTTACTGAGCATGTGGATGTTATATAACATTAAAATCTCGCATTTGTATGTGTGATTGACAGGGAAGGTTCACGATTGCTGCAAAGCATCACATGACCATTGCAGAGATCTATGAATCCGAGCTAGTGGATATTGAAAAGGTGCTGTTTGCCTTTAAACATATATTAGATGCAGTCTTGTGTATTATTTCCCCCAAAAAAATGCTTTTGAATGTCAATGTAACAGGCCTGAATGTTGTGATGTTGTTTTAGACCATTGCACACTATGAGCAGGCCGCGGATTATTACAAAGGCGAAGAGTCAAACAGGTTTGTGTTTTCATTGTTTGTCAGTGTCGTTTTCCTCTGTGTAAATTCTATTAGAATGTCATTCAATATTTATAATTCTCCTCCATTTCCTTTTATTGTGGGTTGTAAAAAGAGCTGTTCACTCTCTGTAAATGCTCATTGATATTGCTTGATGTTTCCTGGTTTAGCTCTGCTAATAAGTGTCTGCTGAAGGTGGGCTCGTACAGCGCTCAGCTCGAGCAATACCCCAAAGCCATCGAGATCTATGAGCAGGTCAGTGCGACAGACTCAACCCTTCTTTTATTATATTACTCATTTATTTATAGTATTATACATAATAATACTACGTAGGCCTGTTATATATTATTTATTTTAGTTTTTACAAAAATAATATTTTTCTAACAGACCAGTACTACATTGAGTAGCAAAAATCACATAAGAATGTAACATAATAGAAACTAAATATTTTCCAAATTATTTTTTACACATATTTTGTTTTTACTTAAATTTTTCACATTATAAATTGGTTCTTTATAGAGTTGCACGATTAATGGTTAAAAGATTGTGATCTCGATTCAGACACCCACACTATCATATTCCTAAATTATGTCTGCGGTAACGTTAAAAATAGAGTAAATCACCTTTTGAAGGTAACTTGACGCTTCAAATAAAGATTGTATGAAGTATGTGGCGACAAATGACTGTTAAAAAATGTGTTTGTCATTGAATCTTTCATTCCAGTGATTTGTTCAAAAAACGCTGATTCATTCAGTAAAGGAAACATGTGAAGTCGTTATGAGTGAGTTATTGAATCATTCTTCCAAAAACACTGGCTGCATCCGAAATGGCATGCGTCCCTACTATATAGTAGGCGAAAAACAGAATGTGACAAAAGAAATATGTCAGAATTCTGTAATTATTAAATAAGTATTCCTTCTCCCATGAGGCCACGGGAGAGGATTTGTGAATGACAAAAAGGGCAAAATAGAGTAACTGATGCTGGAAGATCACATGATAATAACAACATGGCAAATGTAGTACATTCAGATTATATTCATACTACATACAGATATACTATATAGAACATATAGTATTTTATAGTATAGTATTCATATGTGACCCTGGATCACAAAACCAGTCTGGAGTCGCACGGGTATATCTGTGGCAATAGCAACTATACATTGTATGGGTCAAAATTATCCATTTTTCTTTTAGACCAAAAATAATTCGGATATTAAGTAAAGATCATGTTCCATGAAGGTATTTTGTAAATTTCCTACCGTAAATATATAAAACATGTATTTTTGTGAGTGAATGCAGCACAATCGTGAACATAAATGCACAACTTTAAAGGAGATTTTCTCAATGTTTAGATTTTTTTCTCTCCTCAGATTCCAGATTTTCAATAGTTGTATCTCGACCAAATATTGTCCAATCCTAAAAAAACCACACATCTATTGAAAGCTTATTTATTCAGCTATTATGTGATGTATAACTCTCAATTTCAAAATTTACCCATGTGACTGGTTTTGTGGTCCAGGGTCACTCACAATATAGTATGTTTTAGTGGTCTTGAAGTAATTATTTATTCAAAATAAGTACCTTCTCAAGAGAGTATGTGATTTGGGAAGAAACAAGTTAAGTCTTTATGAGATAGATTTCTTTCTAAATAATTCATTAAAATTAATTTAAATATTTTTAAATAGACTGCAGCAATTCATGTTTAGTCAGAATATCTAGTAAAAACTAAATTTGTTTAGTTATCTGTTCAGAATTGTAGGAGAATCATGATCTCTGTTTTAAACAAAATTATATCGCTTCCTCACTTCCTTGTAATGCATCATCCGAAAGCAGCATTTTTAAACTTTCAGACGCACCCAATTTCTCATAAACCTAGATTACAGGTTAGTAAGTCAATAAGTAAATGAATTTTACAATATGTTGGGGAAATGAGAGTGAGAAAGAGAAGTAAAATTCCTTCAGTACAGTTCAGTTCAGTTCAGTTCAGTTCGGGACAGATGATATGAGAGGTAGGGAAGTGGTTTACAGTAGTAACCAAAAGGTTACAAGTTTAAATCACAGAAATAGCAATTTGTGCAACATCAGTATTTTTGTCTTTGTGTCTGGTTGCTCCGCAAAATGTACTATAAGGAAGAAAGCATCTGCTAAAAAAGATTAATAATAAAAGAGATCTATGGAGCATGTAACATTATTGAAGGAGACTTTGGTTTAGGTAAAGTAAGTATGCTGGACACCAGTGCCCCTTCATGTTTGCATTGTAAATCTAATCATATCCTTCTCCCCTCGGTAAATGAACACAGAGGGAATGAAAGTTAAAGCTGGTCTCTTCACATTCAGGTTGCAACCAGCACAATGGACAACCCTCTTCTGAAATACAACGCTAAAGAGTACTTCTGGAAAGCTGCTCTGTGCCACTTCATCGTGGATGAATTAAACGCAAAGGTTAGTTTTTTTTTTTTTTTAACTTGCAGTATAAAGTGTGTAGGCTATTTAGTTCTTTAATTAAATTACTATAGTCTCGTATAGTAACAATCCTTCTTACTAATTACATTTATTTATCTAAAACATTTTTTTCAAATCAGCTTCACATTGATAAACAGGAAAATGGTTCAGACCAAAGATGATAACTATAAAGATTGAGTTCGAAAAATCGTTCTAAGTATAAAAGAATAGCAGAGTTCACACCAGAGCTATAAGACACAGTGAAACAATATCATTGGACTCACATTCAGAATAATGAACGATAAAAACATTGACAGCCAATCAGAATCCATTCTGCTTTAAGAGCTTGAGCATTTAAAGCGGCAGATGACAAAACTGCAGCGCGTGCTTACAATAAACAAAACAATATTGTGCGTTGGTGTGGATGCTAATATAGTTATTGTCATAGTTATCTTTATAGTTATCTTTATTAGTGTGAACGGGCCTTTAAAATTAATCATTTATGAAACAATTTCAGTTGTAAAGCAGCTGTACAGAAGACACTAGTGTCATTCAGCTCAATTTAGTTCAGTGTCGTTCAGTTCAGTAACTTTCAATTGCAGAGTTCATCAATTATTAAACAAGTTCAATTCAGCAATAGTGTTATTATTTAGCTCAAGTCAGTAGTATTGGGGATAGTTCACCCATAAATAAAAATTATGTCATAATTTACACACCCTTGAGTTGTTTCAAACATTTTTAAATTTCTTTCTTCTGTTGAACACAAAAGAAGATATTTTGAAGAATATGGGAAACAAAACAGGACTTCCATAGTATATATATATATATTTGGAAGTCAATGGGGCGCATCAACTGTTTGGTTACTGACATTCTTTAAAGCTCTTCTTTTGTGTTCAGAAGAAATTGATACAGATTTAGGATAACTCAAGGGTGAGTAAATGATGACAAAATGTTATTTTCTGGGTCAACTATCCCTTTAAGCCGGTTGATATTGCAGTTGTCTTACACTGACACCTAGTGGCGTTCATGCAGCAAACATTTTCAGTCACCAATGCCATTGTAGAAAAACAATGTTCCCAGTCAGCTGTTCTTGCTCCTGACATGTAACTGCTCATCTGATGCAAATCTTCTGTTTGTTTTCTTTCAGCTTGCAATTGAAAAGTATGAAGGGATGTTTCCTGCATTCTCTGATTCAAGAGAATGTAAGCTGTTGAAAGTAAGTTCAATTGTTTCATTTATTTAGCAGTATTGCACTGCAGTGATGATGCATTTTTGTTGGCCATCCCAGAAGTTAGCATCCCCTTGACAAGAACCCAACCCAATCTTTTCCAATGGCTTTTGGATTATTACAGAGAATAAGCTCTATGAGCAAAAGTTTATGATTCTTACATGTTTTGTTTATCATGATGACCACAAATGAACATAACTTTTATGAATTTTGAAACCTAAATACAATCGGCAGAAGTAAAAGGCTAAATGTGGGCTATAAGTGGACAATCCGTGTAAGGCAATCGGTCAGTATGTACAGTATACTGAGTGCTGTAATGTGATTGTCATATTTTGCAGTATTTGCACTGATGGTTTTGTCTTCTTGCACAGAAACTATTGGAGGCTCATGAGGAGCAGAACAGCGAGGCGTTCACTGAAGCCGTAAGTTTATATCCTCTAAAATGTGCAGTGGCTTTGGATGATCATACTGTACACTTTCGGATATAAAGGTTCTTTATTGGCATTGATGGGTCCATGGAGAACCTTTAACCTCTGGAAACTTTCCTTTGCACAAAAGGTTCTTTATAGGTTTTTCAGATTATTCAAATATTCTTCACAGAAAAAAAGTAACAATAAAAAAAAGGTTATTTTAAGAACGGATCACTGAAAGGTTCTTTGGGGAACCAAAAATCACTGCGAAAACACACTTTTGGAAACTTTGTTTTTAAGAGTATATAAGAGACATCGGTTTTAAGTCAAAAGTCCAGTTAAACAAATGCTTGTTTTGTTTAGTACTTTAATTTCAACTCTCTTTAAAAAAAAATTGATGATACTGATATTTCTGTTACATTTTACACTGTTGCTATTGTGTTTGTTATTTTGTCTTGCATAATAGATTTAGTTTTGCTGAAAAGACAAAGGTTCATGTCTATATATAAATTGACTTTCTTAAGAAATAATTGAGAAAAAGGTGTGACAACTAGCCCCTACGTCATTTATATTCATGCATTTGTCAGACATGCATTGCATTTGATCTGTTCATGCTGTGGAACGTACATCACAGAATCACTGTACAAATGTGTAGAAAAATCAGATGCAGCTCATATGTTTTTCTCAGGAGTTTGATCTCTATATCATGTGCTGACCTCCTCCAGGTGAAGGAGTTTGATTCGATCTCCCGTCTCGACCAGTGGCAGACCACCATGTTGCTGCGTATCAAGAAGACTATCCAGGGTGATGCCGGTGACCTGAAGTGATGTGTCCAGGACAAATACTGTGGCATAATATCTAGTTTAATTTCTTACCGTATTGTGTGTGTGTGTGTGTTTGTGTGTGTGTGTGTGTGTGTGTGTGTGTGACAATCTGGTTGAACATTTCTGTAGTGATACTAGCTCAAATATCAGCCGTTTCTTGGAAAATTCAGAGGGAACTTGCATTGCAATTGCCTTGCGTTTGAGAAAATAGAAGTATATACAACACTAATATGGATAATTCTCTCATGGAAGGCATTTCTCTATCCCTTTACTTCGCCATGAGGAAATCTTTACCGTACACCCTTGTTTGTACTTGTGTGTGGCATGCGAGACCCGTAGAGCTGTTCTCTTTCTAATGTTCACCTCAGTGTTGTCACTGGCATTGTCATGCATGATAAATGTTAAAAGTGTGTTAATGTGCTGTAGAATATCAGGATTTTGTGAGTGCACTTTATTTCAGGCCTAATCAGCTGTCCGTTTAGATTGAAAACACATCGCCTTTGCTCAGTTAAACCATTTGTGTGCCACTGGTCTCAGAAATGCATCCTCACGTTGTCTTTGTCGATATGGCAGTGTCAGTTCTGTCGGAGTATTTGCTTTAGTGGTTGAATTAAGCGTTGTACATGTTTCATAATCAGTAGAATAGTGTCTCTTTCTCACTTATGGTGGTGAATTTCTCGGCTCAAGTGATTTTCACAGTGTGATATTACAGAAAGCCTTGATTCTCTAACGCAGATCATGTTGAATATGTACATGTAAGTTCTGATTGCTGATTTCTTAAGTATTATTTGTCATTTTACGTTTATTGGTTGTCGTTTCACATGGATACGGGGAATTTGTTGTTTCGGGCATTCAGACCTTATGAATTATTTTACTTTGAGTGCTAATTTTTGTGCTTTGAAATTCTTTACAATATTGTTGATAATTTAATGAAGAATAAACAGCTTTACTCTTTTGTCGGTAATTAAATTGATGATTGAATGCTCTATCTAATATGTTGTATGACTGAAAGGGGATTAAAAATGTATTTTAAAATGTGCTTAAAATAGGCAAGTCTTATTAAGACGTTTTAATAAATGTTCTTACTATTTATTCAAAGAGAAATTAATAAATAATCATCCACAGCATGTCTGAAGTTTATGGTCATATTTTATATTCATCCTCATGCATAGAAACTCTGAACAGCAAAAATCTGCAGTAAGACGTAATTTTTTTTTCTGACAGGTGTGTGTGATTTCAAATGCAGTAAGTATGTAAGTATATATAGAATATATTTAGACAAAATGATAACAGCTTAATAGGGGTTCAGTTGTTAACATTTATGTAGTTGCTGGACTATCCAAGCCATTATTAGGGCTCCCTGCAATTGAAGCCCTCACACTAATAGTGTCTCCACACTGTACAAGAGCAACAGGAGGACATTATAGCAGAACACCTCTCAGTATACTCTGGCTTAGGCAAATAAAAAGAGCAATACAAAATTGAGATGGAGCCAGCTGTTGTCCCATATGCTCTATCTTCTCCGTGCCGTGTGCCCCTGCCAATGAGAGATAAGGTGCAAGCAGAGTTAAAGGTACAATATGTAAGACTTTTGTAATAAAATATCCAAAAATCACACAGTGTGATAAATTTCCTGCAGTTGTGTACTTACAATATCCCAAAAGTTCCCAAAGATTTTTAATTTCCAATTTTAAGTAATGGGCCGTCCCGGGCCACTTTTAGACACGCACTTGCGAACTTCCCTAAGCACTTCCCCTCGGGGGAATCCCTGCCGCCATTTTGAAGTGCGTTCCACTTCACGAAGTGGACAAGGGAAGTTTATATGGACAGACTCTCGTTCCCTCGATTTTGACAGAAATCTACTTCATATGTACACTTCAGACAGCTCCAATATACCACAATGCAACACGATTGTGACGTCACCACTCTATGATATATTAATTTATTTTAATTTTAATTGAAAACAGCCCAAACACACCTATATACATTTGGATGCTGCATTAAACAGATTCTTAAAGGGAAAAGAAATGTAAATAATAAATCAACTCCAGCTGATTCCAAGTGATCAAGGGCTTAGGACGTTCCAATTCAGTCCATTGCAGTTTCCGCCAGTAGTGGCACTCGTGCAACGAAGGCAATGACGTACATTCCAGTGAACGAGGCAGAGGGAAGTTAGCAAGTGAATGGCATGACAATTTTGGACTGGAACGCAGCCCTGAATGCAGCCCGGGAATCCCTGTTCACTTGCCGCCTCTCACTGACGTAATATCCGCGTTATCCCTGGTTTCCGGCCGCTCGTACTGCCATGGCGACAGATGTGGACAACTGAGTTACGTCTAGCTCACGCTGTTGTTGTTTCGTTCAAACATTATGGACCATGGCAAGCAGACTTTGGGAAAAAAGGAGAACTAAAACGAGGATCAATATCGGCGTGGCGTTTTCGAGATGCCGAGAGCTAGCGTCCGCGACTAACTTCGACTTGACAGAGCTCTTGAATTAACTTTATTAGACAGGTGAGCAAATGTAACATAAAACTAATCACACTCTCAATAACTTTCAACACACTCAAATGCAGTTTAGTGTGATAGTGTAGAGCGAGTGAGACAACGCTGCGTTACCTCACAAGTTTAATTTGTCTAATAAACTGACCTGTGAGTATTAATTCAGCACTTGTTGGTAGTTCGGTAGAATGAAATGTGAAATGTCCTTATTCCTTTATATCCGCGGGACTCGCGTGTGGCGCTGATATCGGTCTCTCATTAGCAGTCGTGCCCTACTTTATCCCACAGTCATGTTAAAAACATCAATGTATTCACTCATCCATAAACATTATTAGATCCATCAGCTTGACGACAAGTTCCATAATTCCGCCGGAATTTTGCGTCATCAACGTACGCCTTTGTTATTGGAAGAGGCCCCTAGTGGCGATTTTTTTTTTACATATTGTAGCTTTAAAACGCATGGAGGATGTGGGAGTGATTTCTAAAGTGACTCAGCCCACTCCATGGTGTGCAGGCATGGTGCCAGTGCCCAAGACTCAAGGAAAGATACGGCTGTGTGTGGATTTGACGCACCTAAATAAGTGGGTGCGTAGAGAACGTCACATCCTCCCTGCTGTAGAGCAGACACTTGCAGACAGACTGGTTAAACTGACCGTCTGCTAGCTGTCTCAAGTCACAGACGTCAGATAAATCATCTAAATGGACAACATACAGTATGTTAGACCCTACACTGACTTAGCTACTGAGACCCTTCCAGAGGTCATATCCTCTTCTTAAAATCATTAATTCATCTTTGTCATTAGGATACCAAAAAATGTTAAGCTGGCTATTATCAAACTTGATTGTCACAAAGCAGAAGGAGACGAACAGGTAACGTAAATAGAGTTTATTGAACAGTAAACTTAATGGTAATGGTAGCAGGTGAGTAACCGTAAGTAAACAGTTTCTGATGTGTGTTGATGATGAAAGTGAACCAGTCTCTTATCTGCTGCAGGTTTGGAGTTTGGTGAAGGATCCAGATGGCCGAAGGCGGACAGAGGAAGCCGGGTGGCTGACTGAAGAAGACGGAGGAAGAAGACCCAGGTTGAAGTATGATGAAGGTAAGTAGTCCGTTCGGAATCAGGTAGGTGGTTAGCGATCTCAGTGATGGAGTCAGGTAGTCGATAGTGCAATGACGAGACCAGACAACTGGCAGAGTGAAGGTGTGTGGTTTATGAAGGGATCTGGTGATGCGGGATGATGACGTGCAGGTGGTGAGGACAGGTGAAGGTGATTAGTACTCAGGGGATTGAGAACGAGTGGGCGGAGTGATGATGTCTGGTGTTGATGACGGTGTCTCCGTTACATTGATAAGATTATTTAAACTTGAATTAGTCAATTACAGACTCGAACCTTTTCTGTCAAAGATACTGAAAAGGCAGTATCCTCACAACTACCGTATGTTTCTTTTCAGAAAGAAATGGTATCTGCAAGGAATTCCAGTCAGGATTTAGACCGTTTAAAGCTAATCGTAGACTCATCATCTTTTTCCAAATAATACAATTACTGGCGTGACAGCTGAAAATACGAATTAGAATTCTTATTAATATTAGAGTTCCAATGCATGGAAAAACAAGTCATATTTAAAATAATAATTGAAGAATTGTTAAACGTTAAAAAATATATATTATTTAAAAAAATATTATTAAGATTGTATTATTCATTTGTTTTCCTTTTATTAAATTTGAAATGATTTTCACTTCCTAACTAAAACGTATTGCTGACAAATGGGTAAACCCCCCCAAAAAGTATAAAGATTTAAAAATTATCCTTAATTTGTATTTGGGGGCTGCACTGTGATCTTTAAATGGAGTCTGATTATAATATGTCTTCAGATTATTCTTGTTTTAAATGTCTGACAAGATTTTTTTCCTGACAAGGTTACTTCCACCCAAGGCCTGAAAATACACCAAGGCAAGAAAGGGTGCCTAATGAAGGGTCAACAGGGAAGTCGCATCGACAGCTACTTTCTGAGAAGCAGGCCGAGTCAGTCAACAGAAGTTCAGCAGCAGGACACACACCACAGTCTGCAGAACATCAACACCCCTGTCCCAGAGGAGGAAGAACAAGGCACAGGAGAGCAACCTGAAACCAACCCATTGCGACCAACAGCAGAGAAGAAGATCCAGGGGCGAAGGCCATTAGTCAAGTGGCCAAAGTCCTGCGACAAGACGCTGTGGAAGGAGGTCAACACTGATCTCTGCAACATACTGGAAGGGATCAGAGGTACAACCATGAAAAAGTTGGAAAGAATGGGCAATCTTATCTATGCCTATGGGGTGGAACGGTTCGGAGTGGTCGAAGGCAAACGAGCTACTCCATTAATCCCCACCAAATCCAGAAGGCAGATAGAAATAGACCGCCTAGTCAAGGAGAGGAGGCAGCTGAAGAAGCAATGGAGGAAGGCCACAGAGGAAGAGAAGGAAGGTATAAACCTGCTACAGGAAGAGATTCAGAGCAGGCTTGCAACACTGATGAGAGCTGAAAACCTTCTGAGGAAGCGCAGAAGGAAGGTGCAAACAAGATAACGCTTCTACAAAGATCCCTTCAAATTTGTGAAGAGTCTCTTTACAAAGGAGAAGAGCGGAAGTCTCTCAGTGTCAAAGGCCGACCTGGAAGAACATCTGAAAAATTCCTGCACAGATGACCGACACCAGGAAGAAGTTACGCTCCCTCCTGACATGGGGGATGTCAGGAGGGAGACATCCCCCATCTAATGCTGCGCATGCGTCGCGAGTGAGCGCTTTGTTTGTGTTTGGAGATCCGTCGAATTGATTCATAAATCATTGATTTTCTTCTTTACACTCATTTATAAACGAGCATTTTCTATTTTTCCAGCGTGTGAACATATCTCCGATACTACTCTCTATAAAAAACAATCGGATTGCTTTGATATCGCTAGTTATATCCAACTTTCCGAACTTCCGTTACGATCTCTAACGTTAGCCCGCTAGTATTGCACGCGTGGTCTCGCCTATCGACCGTCTTATTTACACTCGAATCACTGAAATCGCTTTGTTTGTGTTGGAGTTTGTGTTTGTGCTTCGAATCGCTTTGTTTGTGTTGGAGTTTGTGCTTCGAATCGCTTTGTTTGTGTTTGGAGTTTGTGTCTGTGTTTCGAACCGCTTTGTTTGTGTTGGAGTTTGTGTTTGTGTTTCGAATCGCTTTGTTTGTGTTTGGAGTTTGTGTTTGTGTTTCGAATCGCTTTGTTTGTGTTTGGAGTTTGTGTTGTGTTTCGAATCGCTTTGTTTGTGTTTGTGTTTGTGTTCGAATCGCTTTGTTTGTGTTTGGAGTTTGTGTTGTGTTTCGAATCGCTTTGTTTGTGTTGAACATCGGTACCTATCAGACCGTTACCATTTTGTCCATTTAAATGTGGAAAAATCAAAGATAACGTCAGTAAATTATGGAGTGCCGCAGGGATCTGTATTAGGCCCCCTGATATTCTCAATTTATATGCTGCCACTTGGTAATATTATAAGAAAACATGGAATAAGTTTCCACTGTTATGCTGATGACACTCAATTATATATTTCATCAAGACCAGATGATAACACTAAATTATCTAAAATGACAGTGTGTTAAAGATATAAAATATTGGATGACGTGTAATTTTCTTCTATTAAATTCAGATAAAACGGAGGTATTACTGATTGGTCCAAAAAACTGCCCACAAAACCTCTTACAATACAACCTTAATCTAGATGGACGTCCTGTTACTTTATCCTCTACAGTAAAAGACCTGGGTGTGATACTAGACCGCAACTTGTCTTTTGAAAATCATATTTCAAATGTCACAAGAACAGCCTTTTTCCACCTTAGAAACATTGCTAAGCTACGTAATATGCTATCAGTTTCTGATGCAGAAAAGTTAGTTCATGCATTCATGACCTCGAGACTAGATTACTGTAATGCTTTATTAGCTGGTTGTCCTGCATCCTCCGTAAACAAGCTACAGTTAGTCCAAAATGCAGCTGCTAGAGTTCTTACTAGGTCAATAAAATATGATCATATAACACCAATTTTATCATCTCTACACTGGTTACCTATTAACTTCCGTATCAATTACAAAGTATTGTTACTGACCTATAAAGCCCTAAATGGTTTAGCTCCTGTGTATTTAAGAGATCTTCTATCGCCATATAATCCATTGCGCTCTTTAAGATCGCTAAATTCGAGGCTTCTGGTCGTACCTAGGATATCTAAGTCCACTAAAGGAGGGAGGGCGTTTTCACATCTAGCTCCTAAACTCTGGAATAGCCTTCCTGATATTGTCCGAGGTTCAGACTCGCTCTCCCAGTTTAAAACTAGATTAAAGACGCATCTCTTTAGCCAAGCATTCACATGATGCATCTCATACCTTTTATACTACAGTTAAATCAGATCAAATGCATTCATATTATGAACAGCAGCTACGCTAATTATTTCCCATCTGCCTTTTTTGTTGTTATAACTCAAATAGAGTTCGTCAGCTCCAGTTATGTATCCAGCCTCTCATGGAGACTTCAGATGCCCCAACGCCTGTGATGAGACGACTCGACGCCTGTGAAGAGACGACCCAACGCCGGCGATATGTTATGCCCTAAATTTTATGATTAACTAACTGTATTTTTGTATGTATATTTTTGAAATACATTTTCTGTAAAGCTGCTTTGAAACAATATATGTATTGTGAAAAGCGCTATACAAATAAACTTGAATTGAATTGAATTGAACATGCCACCAGTCAATCCACCAGAGCACGAACTGGATATCAGTCTACCCAGGTGGAGTGAGGTAGAACAAACTGTGCACAGAGCAACAGTTCAGAGATCGGAGATCGGGCAGTTCCGCCAGACCAGCCTTCTAAACGTCGAGGGAAAAATCATTTCAGCGTGGTCGCTCACAGGTTGGCAGGATACCTGAGAAGGAACAATCTGATTGACACGTCAATCCAGAAAGCAGGCATCTCAGGTTCTCCGGGTGTGTAGAACACGCTAGTGTCATCTGGCATCAGATCCAGGTCGCCAAAAAGGAGGGAACAGATCTTCATGTGGTGTTCCTGGATCTCGCGAACGCCTTTGGCTCAGTCCCTCACAACCTCTTGTGGTCAGCAAGTCCAGAAGCATCTCCATCATCAAGGGGAAGCTGTCAGACCACCGCTTTTACATTGGTGAGGAACCCATTCCAACGGTTTCCGAGAAGCCAGTGAAGAGCCTAGGTCGTTGGTATGATGCCTCCCTCAAAGACAAAGAGCAGGTAGAACAGCTCAGGAGGGAGGTAGCCAGCGGCCTGGAGAACATCGACAGAACTATGCTTCCTGGCAAGCTGAAGCTCTGGTGCATGCAGTATGGACTACTTCCACGTCTCATGTGTCCACTAACCCTCTATGAAGTTCCGCTCTCAAAGGTGGAGAAGCTGGAGAGACTGGTCAGCTCCTATATAAGGAAGTGGCTTGGCCTTCCCAGGTGCCTAAGCAGAATTGGGCTCTACGGCAAAGGGATGTTACACCTGCCCATTTCCAGTCTGACAGAGGAGTACAAGTGTGCCAAAGTCAGACTGGAGATGATGCTGCTGGATTCGAGTGATCCATTCGTAGCCCAAGCTGCCCCCATCCTAGCCACCGGGAGGAAGTGGACCCCATTGGCTGCTACCGAGCAGGCAAAGGCAGCACTCAGACACAAGGACATCGTGGGCCGAGTGCAGGAGGGGAGGAGTGGTCTTGGTGTTGGGGCCAGTACACCAGCATGGAGCAAGGCCTCTACATCTCAGAGACGCAAGCTGGTGGTCCAGGAGGTACGTCGGGAGGAGGAAGCAGGAAGGTGCGCCCAAGCTGTGGCGCAGGCAAAGCAAGGGTAGTGGATGGCATGGAAAGGAGTGGAGAAGAGGAAGATCTCCTGGAAAGAGTTGTGGGAGATGGAGGCATTCAGGGCAAGTTTTACAATCCGGGCTGCCTACGATGTCCTATCTTCCCCCGCAAACCTAAGCCAGTGGTATGCCGAAGACCCCACGTGCCCTCTATGTCCAAGTCCAGCAACACTGAAGCACATCTTAGTGGGATGCAAGACCAGCCTCACCCAAGGCCGTTATACCTGGCGGCACAACCAGGTGCTAATGAGTCTTGCAGCAGTGCTAGAAAGTCGACGGACCAGTGTTAATGCGCTTCCTCTCCCGTCATCCCGGTGGCAGCCAACACCATTTGTTCGGGAGGGCGAGGGTCAAGCCAGCCTCACCACCACAAGACCAGACACTGGGCAGCTGGGCAGAGCATGGGATTGGAAGCTGCTGGCAGACTTGGGCAAGAAACTCTGCTTCCCAGCTGAGATTGCAGTTACAAACCAGTGACCAGACCTTGTTCTGTGGTCAGCCTCACTCAAGATTGTCTACATCATCGAGCTCACCGTGCCCTGGGAGGGTGCAGTGGAGGAGGCTTACGAACGGAAAAGGCTGAGGTACGCTGAACTTGCAGCCGATGCACAACAACAAGGCTGGAATGCAAACATACGCCCAGTGGAAGTAGGCTGCAGAGGGTTCGTAGCCACCTCAACATCCAGGCTACTCAGGGAGATGGGAGTGCGAGGGAAGGCCCATTGGCAGGCAGTCAAAGACCTCTCCAGGGTTGCTGAAAAGGGGAGCCAGTGGCTGTGGATGAAGAGAAGGGACTCCGTCTGGGCCTTCAAGTAAGTTGATGGCACCTAGGGAGTGAACCTTGGACGCTGGGATTCACTGCTGAACCCTCTGGAGGTGTCGTGGGCCTATCAGCGAAATACTGAAGAAGGAGGGCGCCCACTTGATAACCCAAAGGGTGCCATCACTCATTTGACCATCTCACGGAGTCCCATCGTTGCCTCAAGTATGTAGTTATAGAGGGATATCAACATCTAGTCCTATACAACAGACCTTTGGTATGAACTATTGTTACACTGAATAATATTTTAGTTGGTGTCTTTTGTAATCATTATTTTTTGCTCAGGAAAATATAAAATTAAACAGAACACATTCCAATGTAGGGGGGATATTTTAAAAAGCTGTATTAAAATGTAATTTTGGTGATCCTTGAACCCCCATTTCCGTCTTTGACCCAATCACAAATTATATTTGTTGCCAGTAAAACTAAGGTCTCATTTTAATTTGACATTAAATCATTAACCAGATTACCGATCGATCAATCAGTTAATTAAACTATTGCCAAAAATTACCAAAATGCCACCCGAATTCGACAAATAAAAAAAACTAGTGTCCCTAATAATCATAAACATAATGCAGGGCAAACTGTAATTTGAACTGCAGAAGTGCTAAACTGATCACTGCATCATAATTAACAACACACAAACAATCAATGAATCAAACTCACTAATGCTGTCAGTTTCTTTTCAATGTATCATTTTATTATATCCATGCATGTGGTTACAGTTAAATCAATCAACGAATGGGATCATGTCGCTGGTGGTGGGAACAGGGCTTCAATCATGGGAAAAAGCTTGTTGACGAACATTTTTTGTCATAGTTTTCATTAACAAAATTAAAAGTGTGAACCCAGCACTTTCTCCCTCACCATTATAAACCCTGCAAAAACTAATTTCCCCATCTGAACATAAAAATGAACATTTGTGAGCAACAACTTGCAGCAAAAATAAAAAAAGCATGAAATAATCTTCACAAAAAACAAACAAACAAACAAAAAAAAAAAAACAGCATGAAAGGCTTGTCAGACCAAATCAGGTTAAACTCTTTGTTGTAATTAAACAAGTACATCAATATATTTTGAACTCCCACAACCACAAGGTACAGATGATACAGAACAGACATAGATGGACATAAATGATAGAATAAGATTAATCTACCAGAATATCTTCAAATACAATCACTATTTATTAACTGACTCATCAATTTGATACTTTTAACTTGTCATTTATTTGTTTATTATGGTAATTTACCTTAAAAAAAATGTAATTGTCTGATTGACACTTGAAAATATTAAACTGACTGATTCAAATTTGGTTCTTCAATCCTAACCAATCATATGCAATAATACCCGTGATGTATATGAGTATATATTGCTGTTTAGATGTCATTATTTTAGATGTTCAGATATTTGATACTGTCTGCAACAGATGTGTATACCTGAGGCTAAATGAAGTAGAAACCCAGAGCATCAATTTCACCTCCGCTTCTTCCCAAAATGCCGCAAAACTTTCCAGTCTTCACATCAAGATTTACAGGCTCACCTATGCGATCACACTTAACAGATACAGTCGTTCTTTCACCAGTATGTTTGATAACCACAAGTTCCAGACCCCCACATCTGGTGTGATCAATATTTGGCCACAGTATTGCAGAATGAATTCTATCAATTTCGTCAAGGGTAAATGTTGTTTCTTTAGGTCCTTTAGATTTACCAACTTTCACCATGTGCTCCGGGTTGGAAATCTGGATTGTGTTCAGAGTCCTCTAAAAAGCACAAAGGTATGTACAGTAATGTGAATCAATGACCTAAATAATAACAATGTGATTCAAATAGTAGGAATCAAAGAAGATAAATTAGAAAACAATCTTCACACACCTCGCCGTAAGTTATGCAGATCTTTGAAGTGTTGGGGGAAAAGGTTTTAAAGGAGAATTGAAAACCTCCGTCCCCACCCACAACCACTGGTTCTGATTCTGAGAGAGAGAGAGAGAGAGAGAGAGAGAGAGAGAGAGAGAGAGAGAGAGAGAGAGAGAGAGAGAGAGAGAGAGAGACATCTACAATTACTGTACAATTTACAACATCTACAATTACTGTAGATTCAAATTAAGATAACTGATTATAATTGAATTCAACCAACCTGAGAAAAAACAAGGTTTTACTGGAGCATAACTGTCAGTAGATATAACCTGATTTGTCAAGTAAAATTACTTAAGTTTGATATAATCTTTTTTTTTATTATATGATAAAAGTCCTTTTCCACTTTGAAATAAGAACACTCAATAATTAATTCATTACCTTTATTATTAGTTTTATTTAAAGAAATTATATACACAATTTAATTTAGTTTATTTTAAGCGGATCTGTTTAGTTAAGTCAATTATAATATTTGCCATTATAAACAATCTATATCATTTACCAGATAAGACTGGTGTTGAGCATCTAACATTAAGTGCCCACAGCCTAAGCCCAAGCGCTACTCTTCAGCTCAATGGTAACCACAACATTCAATACCAGAAACACCTCTAATTGTCCAATTAAAATATACTACCAACATCTTTCCCTTTACTGAAAAACACATAAAATAACTATTTATCACTACATTTATACTCTTGATAAAATAACACTTCATCCCTAAATTTACTTTCCCTTGCAAAGCATGCTGGGAACTTCAGATCCACTGCCCAGGGCTGCGTTTCCCAAAAGCATTGTAAGCCTTGATTGTAGAGCCTTTGCCACCAATTGTCGCTACGATCTACTCACGATGCTTTTGAGAAATGCAGCCATGGGCAGTGGATCTGAAGTTCCCAGCATGCTTTGCAAGGGAAAGTAAATTTAGGGATGAAGTGTTATTTTATGTAAAGGTGAAATATGTTGGTAGTTTATGTTAATGTAAAATGTTCAGTTATGTTGACAATTTAGGAGTTTTTGTTATTGAATATTGTTGTTAACATTGTGCTGAAGAGTACCACTGTCAATTGCGATTTTCCCTTTTATGCAACTTAATGTGTATAACAACCCCACATCACAATTTCTCATTGAAGCGAAGTTCCCCGATCAGCAAGGAGCAGGTGCACATGTGTTGAATGTGTCCATCCTGAGCTTTAATGGAAATTGAATGTTGGATCAATGTAACTCAACTAAGTTAAAACAGCATTCCCTTGTTTTGTTACATCAAACTGATTGAAAGGATTTAACATTTTACAATAACAAAACTAGAATTTATAGGTAGAATCAGGAAATACCTTCTAAATTCAACAACTCAGGTTACATTTTTACAGTGAAGCTGGTTAGTGAAATTTCAAACCCTGTTCCAAAGCTATTGCTACCACATCATACACCTCTAATCCTGCCACTGTAATTTACTGTCATTTAGCAATTGAGTGAAAAGGGGACCAAACAACATTAAATACAAAAGTATACAGCATCAGAAATGAAGGAATCCTTGCAGCAGTCATACATACCATTCTTTGCTGCAACTTTGGTTGGCTTTGATTCCATGGCTCTAATCAATAAAATAAATGAAAAATTATATATAAATTGTCGCCTTTATTATTCTAAAATTCTTAAGGCAATTTTGTATTTATTTAAATTGAAGTCAGGTAACAGGTTAGCGGGTACAACTCTTTATTTTTTTTTACTTTTATTCATTTATTTTCATTTGTTTGTTTTTTTAAAGATACCATTCAACTGTGTTTATTTTATTAGTTCTCATTTAAAAAAAAATCCTTTAAGAATATTTATACGTGATCTAATTCAGTGTTTTTAAAAATATCCAAGGAAACACTCTGGAATACTGTTCCTTCACGAGAATAACTACACAGCAAATGACTAACCCAAATGTTAGCACGCTAACTAACAACAAGAAACTCTGATAAACAAATTAGTAAGTAATAGTGCTCAGTGGAATGTGGTAGTAATGTGGAAGTATTAGCTTACCAACATTATCGTGTTGATATCTACCGGAGAGCAACCAATAACTTCTATGCCTATATACAGGTTCATAATTAATGTGAATAATGTAGTTTAATTCTAAAGTGAAGGTATGGTAACTGTCAAAAGCGGTACCAAAAGTCGTTCAAATGATGATGTGTTGCAGTAGCAGTCCTCTGGTGGTATATCATAGTTTTGTATGAGGTGCAGAGAAGAATTTCAGTTATTAATCCATGAAAATGGATGTTACTCTGGCTTCAAACTCTGTGATTTTAAACAATTAAATAAATGTAATTCATTTTAAGGTTTTAAAGTGTAGTCTTGTTTAACATGATCTTTTTTTACCTTGTTTAACATTAGTCTTGTTTTAACATTATCCTCCTAAACGAGTTTGCAGCAGAAGTCACGAACAGAGCGAAATATGATTATTTCTAATTGCGTAGATGAGTAAACTGCATTTAATAAATGCAACTGAATTGGCTAAAGGCCTATCAAAGTATGAAACTCAAAACATTAAAGCCACAATTTTTATATTCATAAATAGGAATATGTACAAATTTGCATGTCAGTAAGGTTGTTCATGTATACGTTAATTTATTCTGCTAAATTAATAAATGTACGTAAATGATTTACGTTTTAGTGCTGTCAATATGTAAATAGGCTATTTTACGTTTTTGTGCAGTCAATAAGTCAATATTATACACTTTAGAGTGTAGGAAACATAAGTAAATGTAGGCTTGTGTGGTAGAACTACACTTTGCGTAAAAATACACACGTATTCTCGTGAGATCATGTTTCAAGGAATTGCACATGTTCCGGAACAGTATCTAAAGTGAAAAGCATGATATCTCTAATGACCAAAGTCATTGTAAGCTTTGGTTTTTTTGTAAGGTTTTGGATAGTAATTTCTTGCAATGGATTTGTTAACACTTGAGTAGTGGGTTACCAGGATATTCACTTACACTGTTTGTCATTAGTAGGCTAATTATTTGGGAAGGATGCGGAACACTTGAGTCAATTCTATCCAAAACTTTACAAAAACCTCAACAGCTCAATGACTTCAGTCAATACTAGAGAGTTATCATGTTTTTCAATTTAGAATAATGTTCCAAATAATTAGTAATGCCTTCTGAAGGATTTGGTAATACTTGAATAATTACCAGTGGGTTACCATGACCTTCACTTTAGAATTAATTATACATTATTATACATATAATTATGCATTATTCACATTAATTATGAACCTGTAGTTCTTAGTAGTCCTCTGGGAGATACAGTGTGACAAAATAGTAGTTATTGATTAGTAGTGAACTACCACTTTCAACTAGGCACTATTACTAACTAATTGTTTATCAGAATTTCTTGTTAGTTAATATTAGTTGATAGAGTGTTAATAGTGCATTACTAATTTGTTGTTATGTGTAGCATGTGTGTTATTCATTATAGACAGAACCGTTTTCTAAATCCAAAACAGAACGAAGTAAATCTTTCCTTCAGTCAATCCATTGATATTTCTTTGTTTTTATTAACATTAAAAATAATCACCATCTATTTCCTGCCTATGTGGTATTTGCATTTGATTATTATAATGATTTTTGAATCTGCACTGAAATATTGTAGTTAAGGTCTAAACCGCTCATCATTTTTTGGTTACTATTTACATGTTCATAAAGTCTTGACTCACCTGGAGTTTCTGTGTGTCTTCAGTATGTAAAGAGATGTTGTCTTCTGAAGCCCATGGGTTTCTCTGGTGATATTTATACTCCCATAATTTATGTGGGAAAACATTCTACAGAAATTCACCAGAAATATTTAACGTCACACACACACGCACGCACGCGCACGCACACGCACGCACGCACACACACACACGAAGAAGAGGTTTATGATTCTCAGTTGGTGACTCAACCTCACAGTGAAAATTCAAAACAATTAATTCCATATTGCAACTTAGTTATTGTTTGTTGCATATTTGCTTGTTTTTAGTTGTTGATGGATTTATTACAGTTTTTTTACAGTCGCTAGGACACATTTCTCAATACTTATGTCACTTTTTCAAAACTCTTCACACAATGAGCACAACAGAAGTTTATGTAGGCTAAACTGTGGATCATTTATCATTGCTTTGGCACAAAATGCATTCAGTGATGATGACATCTTTCAAATTACATTCATTATTTTCTCACTTCGACACAACAACCGCCAATACTCTGTGTGTCTACAGGCCAATCTGCACACGCTTACACACTGATCTCAAAACTGTTAAACTTAAGTTCAAAACAATAACATAATACAAAACTGTATACGACAGCATTTTGCCACATTTCTACATTAATATTGTAATGAAATATATTCAGAATCTAACAATTAAATGGTATAAAATCAATTGGACCAACCACAGCTGATTCCTGTATCTGTATCGGTGGATGGTGTGAAGACAAATGTTTGTACCTTGGAATTAAAGACATAAAATATATAAAGTATTGAAGCATACTGCATCATGTCTGATTCATTCCAGTCACATATTGCAGTGAATTCTAGAGAGGTAGAAGAAAGAGAGCATTAACAGAGGAAAACATTGTATAGAGCTCCTGTTTATTGGTGTTTTTTAGGTCATTGTTTTGTGGGTGATAAAGTGTGTTTGTTGGCTGTAAACCTTTGCTAGTGTTATGGAAGAATGTGTTGATTTGAGACATGTATGAAGTGATTTGAGACATGATTGAAGTGATTTGAGACATGTATGAAGTGATTTGAGACATGTATGAAGTGATTTGAGACATGTATGAAGTGATTTGAGACATGTATGAAGTGATTTGAGACATGATTTAAGTGATTTGAGACATGTATGAAGTGATTTGAGACATGATATGAAGTGATTTGAGACATGTATGAAGTGATTTGAGACATGTATGAAGTGATTTGAGACATGTATGAAGTGATTTGAGACATGTATGAAGTGATTTGAGACATGTATGAAGTGATTTGAGACATGTATGAAGTGATTTGGTAGTTTTAGTGCATTTTGAATGTAAAAATGAACTGCTGTGCCGAGCTGAAAGTTGGTTAGGAGAACTGTGTGAAGAGTTTTGAAAAAGTGACCTAAGTATTGAGAAATGTGTCCTGACGGTAAAAAACTGTAATTACTAAAATGTAAAAAAAATTGAAAAATGTTTCTTTTTTCTTTTTTATATTATAGGCCTATATATTTTTTACTGTGGCTGTTTTCGAAAAATGCATTAACCAGGGCTAGCCATTTATTCATTTTTTTTAGTGTAAGGCATATTTTAAATAATGACTATGAATGATTGATTGAATGATAAAACAATGTACGATTAAACATATGTATGATATCATGTGATATCACATCATATACATTTACATTTACATTTAGTCATTTAGCAGACGCTTTTATCCAAAGCGACTTACAACTGAGGACTACAGCAAGCGAGTCATCGTGAAGAGGCAAAAATAACGCAAGAAGTGCTCAAAATACAAAGTTCAGGCATTGCTCAGAGTAGCATAAGCCAAAACAAGGAAGGATTAAAAGTTTTTTTATTTATTTATTTATTTATTTTTTTATGTCAAGTGCTCACGGAAGAGATGAGTTACATGTATACATGTATATACATATACATATACATGTATATATAAAATATATAATCTATAACCTATATATAAAAGTTAGGTCTGATCGATATTGGAGGCTGCTAGTTCTGTGCGTACCCTAAGATAAAATCCTGCAGGCTCTGATAAGAAATAAAAAAACAGATAATCTTGATGGTGACATCATGAAGTATCCTATTTGTGACGAATTCAGAGTTTAGAGTTGATATGAATGTTTTTAATTTTACATTTTAATAGGCCTATTTAACGACTTCACTTTAACGAGATTCACTTTATACAGTGAATGTGTTTGTTAGTAAAAATGTAGGAAATATATTTGAAATAACTGCATTTCTGTTTAAAAAAACAATTATGAAGATTTCTGTAAAAGTCTTTTGCACTTTATTTAAATTAGGATATTTTACATTCATTTTATGGTTTTATGTATGGCAGACATTGCTGACATTTTTTATGTTTGTTTTTTTATAGTGAAGGTGTTTGATCGTAATAATTCAGGAAATAGCTGTAAATATAACATATACATTTCTGTAAAAAGTTTTTTGCACATTATTTAAATTAGGATAGCTTACTTTATTTTGTACGTTTTTTTTATGGCAGCCGTAGCTGACAGTCATTCACCAATTTCTTAAGATTTTATTTTTTATATTGAAGCCAGTTTTACAGCCAGTTGCTACAGTTCAC
Organism: Phoxinus dragarum; assembly: GCA_033366665.1. Lineage (NCBI taxonomy): Eukaryota > Metazoa > Chordata > Actinopteri > Cypriniformes > Leuciscidae > Phoxinus > Phoxinus dragarum. Next base: position 73,661 of record JARPMJ010002725.1, read on the forward strand.
ATTCCAGACTGTCTCTCTCCCCACGCTTGTTCACACGATCAGGCAGGTGTCGCATATTCTACAGAAACTGAAATTGGCCAATCTCATAAAAATCTGTACATCTGGGATGTTTCCGAAAAGTATTGTTAGCCAACTATTTCGAAACATTAAACCCACTACTGACAGAATGCTAACTGTGCACGCGATCTGAGTTGCTAAACTGCTATATACACAGACATAGCCTATATCAAAATAACAGGGCAAGGCAAGTTTATTTACATAGCACATTTCATACACTTAAATCGCAATTTCATCGCAATTAAAGTGCTTTACACAGAAAGGAATTAAAATAATCACAAAATAAAAGCAAGGAAAATTAAAACAGTTATCAAAGGAATTAAAATATATATATGGTAGGCTACAGTTATAAAAGGAAATATATGTATATTATATGTATATTATATATATATTAGTGGTGGGCCGTTATCGGCGTTAACGTGAGACTCTTATCTGGCGATAAAAAAAATATCGCCGTTAATCTATTCTCAAAGTTGGGTTGGGAGCTGGGTCTATACTACGCAAGCTATGATGATAACTTTCACCTTGATATTTTAGCGCGGATGTATACCTAGCCGAATTGCACTGTAGGGGGCGAGAACGAGTCTTCGAACCTGTGTGTAATGCCGTGAAAGTACCACATCAAACGTGACGTGCTAACATGGATGCAGCTATGAAGCCGCCGCGTTTGCTTCAGGGAAATTTTATTTTTAAGGAGCTTCCTATGGAAACCTCGACAAGATTAGGGGGTCGCACACCGGACGAGAAGCGCAGCGCCACGTCGCGTCTAGGACAACTCGAGATGTCGCACACCGGACGGGCACTTTCTCAGTTTATGGCCAGCAAAATTGTTATGTTTAAGGACATTATGGAATTAAGATAATGTCTGTACTGTGTTATGATTGTACTGTACAGTTAAATACAATCGTTTCTAAATCTGCAATCTAAACACTTTACCTAGAGCGTCCGTTAACGTTAATGAATTGAAAATATCACCTGGAAATCTGATAACATCAGCAATTTTCATTCAAACAGCTGTTCCCTTTCAAAAGCTACAATCGATGCTGCGCTGCTTAGCGCATTGGGAACGTCTTTAATCGCGACCTGCTGTGAATAGTGTGTAAACTAGTGTGCGTTTGAGCATGGTGAATTCGAGCACAGTGGAATGTTCACAGTTAAAGTGCTTCGCGTTCGCTTTGCTTATTTCAAAGGGGTGGCACCCACAATGCTATAGTATCCAGCTGCAGACCCGCAGCACCACCAGTTTCAGAACCCCAGCGCCAGAACCGGAAGTAAGGGGCAGAGCTTACGTTCTAACACCAGCGCCAGAACCGGAAGTAAGGGGCGGAGCTTACGTTCTAACACCAGCGCCAGAACCGGAAGTGAGGGGCGGAGCTTACGTTCTAACACCAGCGCCAGAACCGGAAGTAAGGGGCGGAGCTTACGTTCTAAACCGAGTAACGCCACCTAACGTTTTAGAGCGTAATTTGCTTAGACACGAAACGGTATGCTTTTATTACACGAAACGTTATACTTTATACCTATGTTATACATTAAGGTACAGAAACATTGGGCTTCACCATATTTTTAATATCGTGGTCCGTTGTATGCATTTATATTTAGGCTACTATGGTTCTTTTTTTTATAATAATTTTGACAATGTATTTACCTATATATTGTAAATACAGTTGTTATGATAACACATTTATTTCTATTTGTATATAGGACAGTTAAGCTGTCATTTAAGTTTATTTGAATATTTAATATTTGAAAATTGCACTGATTAATCATTCTCTCTCTCTCTCTCTCGCGCTCTCTCTCTGCGAGGAGCAGCGTTTTAAATCAGTTAAACTCAGATATTATGTTGCTTCTCGAATTTTACATGCAAGTATAGCCGAAATCACAGCACAGATATTGTTTTTATCTTATGTGTATTTGATTTCATCAGACGACGGCTCGATTATCAGGAGTTTTGTGCAGATTAACATCTTGGAAGGGAAAGCTGGTTTTGTGTTAATGGGTCGCGTTTCAGTCACTATTTCCTATTAATTAGTTCTTTTTCCCTTTCCCCCGTGATTTTGTCTGCATTTCTGTTTAAAAAAACAATTATGAAGATTTCTGTAAAAGTCTTTTGAACTTTATTTAAATTAGGATATTTTACATTCATTTTATGGTTTTATGTATGGCAGACATTGCTGACATTTTTTATGTTTGTTTTTTTATAGTGAAGGTGTTTGATCGTAATAATTCAGGAAATAGCTGTAAATATAACATATACATTTCTGTAAAAAGTTTTTTGCACATTATTTAAATTAGGATAGCTTACTTTATTTTGTACGTTTTTTTTATGGCAGCCGTAGCTGACAGTCATTCACCAATTTCTTAAGATTTAATTTTTTATATTAAAGCCAGTTTTACAGCCAGTTGCTACAGTTCACATTCCAGACTGTCTCTCTCCCCACGCTTGTTCACACGATCAGGCAGGTGTCGCATATTCTACAGAAACTGAAATTGGCCAATCTCATAAAAATCTGTACATCTGGGATGTTTCCGAAAAGTATTGTTAGCCAACTATTTCGAAACATTAAACCCACTACTGACAGAATGCTAACTGTGCATGCGATCTGAGTTGCTAAACTGCTATATACACAGACATAGCCTATATCAAAATAACAGGGCAAGGCAAGTTTATTTACATAGCACATTTCATACACTTAAATCGCAATTTCATCGCAATTAAAGTGCTTTACACAGAAAGGAATTAAAATAATCACAAAATAAAAGCAAGGAAAATTAAAACAGTTATCAAAGGAATTAAAATATATATATGGTAGGCTACAGCAGTTATAAAAGGAAATATATGTATATTATATGTATATTATATATATATATATATATATTAGTGGTGGGCCGTTATCGGCGTTAACGTGAGACTCTTATCTGGCGATAAAAAAAATATCGCCGTTAATCTATTCTCAAAGTTGGGTTGGGAGCTGGGTCTATACTACGCAAGCTATGATGATAACTTTCACCTTGATATTTTAGCGCGGATGTATACCTAGCCGAATTGCACTGTAGGGGGTGAGAACGAGTCTTCGAACCTGTGTGTAATGCCGTGAAAGTACCACATCAAACGTGACGTGCTAACATGGATGCAGCTATGAAGCCGCCGCGTTTGCTTCAGGGAAATTTTATTTTTAAGGAGCTTCCTATGGAAACCTCGACAAGATTAGGGGGTCGCACACCGGACGAGAAGCGCAGCGCCACGTCGCGTCTAGGACAACTCGAGATGTCGCACACCGGACGGGCACTTTCTCAGTTTATGGCCAGCAAAATTGTTATGTTTAAGGACATTATGGAAATAATGAGATAAGATAATGTCTGTACTGTGTTATGATTGTACTGTACAGTTAAATACAATCGTTTCTAAATCTGCAATCTAAACACTTTACCTAGAGCGTCCGTTAACGTTAATGAATTGAAAATATCACCTGGAAATCTGATAACATCAGCAATTTTCATTCAAACAGCTGTTCCCTTTCAAAAGCTACAATCGATGCTGCGCTGCTTAGCGCATTGGGAACGTCTTTAATCGCGACCTGCTGTGAATAGTGTGTAAACTAGTGTGCGTTTGAGCATGGTGAATTCGAGCACAGTGGAATGTTCACAGTTAAAGTGCTTCGCGTTCGCTTTGCTTATTTCAAAGGGGTGGCACCCACAATGCTATAGTATCCAGCTGCAGACCCGCAGCACCACCAGTTTCAGAACCCCAGCGCCAGAACCGGAAGTAAGGGGCAGAGCTTACGTTCTAACACCAGCGCCAGAACCGGAAGTAAGGGGCAGAGCTTACGTTCTAACACCAGCGCCAGAACCGGAAGTAAGGGGCGGAGCTTACGTTCTAACACCAGCGCCAGAACCGGAAGTAAGGGGCAGAGCTTACGTTCTAACACCAGCGCCAGAACCCGAAGTAAGGGGCGGAGCTTACGTTCTAAACCGAGTAACGCCACCTAACGTTTTAGAGCGTAATTTGCTTAGACACGAAACGGTATGCTTTTATTACACACGAAACGTTATACTTTATACCTATGTTATACATTAAGGTACAGAAACATTGGGCTTCACCATATTTTTAATATCGTGGTCCGTTGTATGCATTTATATTTAGGCTACTATGGTTCTTTTTTTTATAATAATTTTGACAATGTATTTACCTATATATTGTAAATACAGTTGTTATGATAACACATTTATTTCTATTTGTATATAGGACAGTTAAGCTGTCATTTAAGTTTATTTGAATATTTAATATTTGAAAATTGCACTGATTAATCATTCTCTCGCTCTCTCTCTCGCTCTCTCTCTCTCTCTCTCTCTCGCGCTCTCTCTCTGCGAGGAGCAGCGTTTTAAATCAGTTAAACTCAGATATTATGTTGCTTCTCGAATTTTACATGCAAGTATAGCCGAAATCACAGCGCAGATATTGTTTTTATCTTATGTGTATTTGATTTCATCAGACGACGGCTCGATTATCAGGAGTTTTGTGCAGATTAACATCTTGGAAGGGAAAGCTGGTTTTGTGTTAATGGGTCGCGTTTCAGTCACTATTTCCTATTAATTAGTTCTTTTTCCCTTTCCCCCGTGATTTTGTCTATATCGCGAATATTAGACGACCCCCCATTTTTCAGCCTATTTTTAGAACAAAAACCTCGTCTTATATTCGGGTATATACGGTATATTATACATGACGTATTATACATGAGAGCCAATCGTCTCTCTGCAACTTCAATCGTTTTTAACTAATAATCACATCTATGAGACCTTCCAATCAGGTTTTAAAACATTGCATAGTACGGAAACAGCCCTTAAAGTGCTAAATGACATTTTAATGGCTACTGACTCGGGAGATTCTGTTATTTTAGTTATGTTAGATCTGTCCTCAGCCTTCATGAAATTCTCATATCTTGGTTGGAGTCCTATGTGGGACTTGGAGGAACGGTCTTAAAGTGGTTCAAATCTTTTTTAACCAATATAACTTTTTCAGTTAAAATAGGAAACTCTAATTCATCATCGCGCAAGCTAACCTGTGGTGTACCGCAGGGGTCTGTTCTTGCACCTACTCTTTTCACTCTTTATCTGCTTCCCTTGGGATCTATCTTTAGGAAACACAACGTTTCTTTTCATTGCTACGCTGATGATATGCAAATCTATCTGCCTCTGACCTCTGATAATGAGCATGCTCTTAGTTGTTTATCCACATGTCTGGACGACGTAAAATCATGGCTCTCAAAAAAATTCCTTTTTTTAAATTCAGATAAAACGGAAGCCATTGTTTTTAGCCCCTCCGAAACCAGTAGACAAAACTCACAAAATTTAGAAATCTCAAACCTGAGTACCTCATCCCAAGTGCGTAATCTAGGTGTGATGACTGATAATAGTCTGAAATTTGACAGGCAAATTGCCTCTGTAGTGGGCTCTAGCTTCTTCTATTTACGCTCTCTCTCTAAAATCAAATCTTTTCTCTCTAACGCCTCTTTAGAGGTTGCTGTCCATGCCTTCATAACATCGAGGCTGGACTATTGCAACTCTCTATATTATGGTGTTGCTATAGACTCAAATTTCACGCCTACAAGTCGTTCAAAACGCAGCAGCGAGATTTCAGAAGGGATGTAAAAAGTTTGAGCATGTTACACCCCTTCTGAGATCCCTACATTGGTTACCGGTTCAGTATAGAATTGAATACAAAATTCTATTGCTGGTCTACAAATCACTAAACAATCTTGCACCATTATACCTGTCGGACCTACTTCACTTATATACCCCCAAGCGAGGGCTGAGATCGGTAAACAAATTCCTTCTTCAGATTCCCAGAACCCGCTTGAAAAATAGGGGAAATAGAGCGTTTGAAGTAGCGGGCCCCACGTTGTGGAACAAACTCCCAATCCAAATTAAAATGGCCTCCTCCTTATCTGAGTTTAAATCTGCTCTGAAAACTCATCTGTTTTATTCAGCTTTTAATATGTAATTGGATGTTGTACTCACTGATCCTAAGTGATCATTGTTTGTTTTATTGTATATTTTATTGCAATTTTTGTACAGCACTTTGGTCGGTTGTCAGCCGGTAGTAAATGTGCTCTATAAATAAACGGAACTTGAACTTGAACTTGTTATACATGACGTGTCTTTGTGCCCTCGACGTCGACCAATTCGACTATCGCGGGTGCAAAGGCACGCGATGTTATGATGCTGTCTCAGATTGGAGATATCACTCCAATGATATTGTGGGCTGTCTTAGACTTTGGCCACATTTAATTCTGAGGGATTAAATATTGAAAAAGCCATCTAAAAAATACTAATAATAATAATAATTATGATGGACTTTGAGAGTACCGACTCCGAGCACTTCTCTCGTTATGAAAAAGCGTGTGAGAGGTTACTCGAGTTGGTGACTCGTGCAGTGGCCAGATTACAGCTAGACTGTCCTCCTTGAGGATCTCCATGACGTTAACTCGTGCATGGGGAAAACCTTATTCTTTGTGCCCCTGACGTAAATTTATTAGACTATCATGGGGGCATGTGCATAAGATGATGCGCCAGTCCGAAGAGACGCTCGCTGGCTATCTCTTCTCTAATGCTCATTGGCAGCGAATGTCAGCTGATATTTTTTTCCCTTAATTCCAAGAAGTCCATTAGCCTACCTATAGCATAATAAAAAAAAAAATTCTATAGTACTTTATTAGTAATTAGGACATGTGCTTTATATACCCTTTTATTTTCTTGGTTTAAAGTTCTGTTTGTTGTCATTTTCTCTTTATTGTATTGCATGCTTGTGTTAATTTTGTACATGTACATTTACATTTTTGTACAACATTAATCCATTAAATAAATCAGTCAATCAAACATGCATATCTAATGTGACAGTTTTACAATAAGGCCTCATGTTTGTGTTTTTACCTGAGATCTTTATCTAGGTATGTCTTATTCCAGGAGTGCAGTAAACAAAACCCACACATGCTTGCTAATTTCTTAATTTAGAATGTGTTTTTTTTATATATATTTTTTGAATATTAATTAGTTGTAAACACTTTTGTTTGTCATTAAACATTAAATCCAAATTTATATTAAGGTGACACACAATTGTGTAATATATTTATATGGACTATTTTTCACGTAAAAAAAAGGGATAGTTCACCCAAAGATTTTTTTTTCTTTGGGTAAACTATCCTTTAGGATAGACATCAAGTTAATCAGCTGTGCCATGTCCCACTCTGAAATGTTTAACCCATAATTAGGGATAACAATGTAAATTTAATGCAGCATCTGTTTGCTCATTATTTCTCATTACGACTTTGATTATAAAAGGCATCCACAAAGTTAACAATTGTAGCAAGATGGAGAATATGTTACTAACACTATCAGTGTAACGACTCAGAGGGCAGAGACAGATCCATATGCAACAGATTTATTCAACAGAAAAGACAGGCAAAAGGTAACTCAGGAAGATGATAATAAAGGGGTGCAGGCTGAGACGTGTGTAGGACCGGGCTGGGGGTCGTGGGCTGGCAGCGAGCTTTCAGTATCCAGGGACAGGCTTTGGGTCTAGGCAGGCAGCAGAGAATCAGAATCCGGGACGGACTGGGGGTCGATAGGCAGGCTGCAGACAAACAGACAGAGTAGTTCAGCGTGGTCGGTGCACAGGTAGACAGAGGAATAGGAGAAACACTCGGACATGCACACATAGAGAGGCAATACTTCGCAAAGAACGCTCTGTTAACAAGGCAGATAAAGGCTGGGCAATGAGATACCATTCAGAACAGGTGAAGGTTAATCAGAGCGCAAATGATGCATACTAAGGGAAAAGTATGCAAAATCACTAGAATTCGGGAGAGGGTGCTCGTGGGTGAGAATGATGGACCCAGGGAGACTGGACGCCGTAACAATCAGACTCCCAGGGGAGCAATGACATTAACCGTAAGCAAAGAAATTGCTGAGAGAATAAAGAATGGTAAGTAAAAAAATTGGTTGCTTGATGATGTAAAAATAATTAATTTTATTTTTATTGATTGAAAATCGGTTTTTATAGACAAAACATATGCAGCATATATAATGCAACAAGTGAGATCTGCAACACAGAAACAAGGTAAGGCATTTTTCTTTTAACCATAATAACATTTAAAATGATCATGGGGATTTTTTTTATTATTGTGTTCTCTTTAGCAGATACTACCCACTGTCCAGCATCTCTGTCTCAGTGTGGCCCTTCTGTTACTCTGTCTCAACTCCCCCCTCCACGTCCAGCATCTCTGTCTCAGTGTCCCCCTCCAGCGATTGATAATCCAGTATCCCTTGTCAAGTGCCCTGTTGAAACAAGGAAAATAAATGTCACACAAACACATAATCTTCAATCCCCTTCCATGCAGTCAGAATTTCAAGAAACCCAACAAGGTATGAACTGTTTCTAATATGTATAAAGTTAACTATGTATAAAGTTTATCTCTCACAATTTTAAACTGCTGTTTTCTTAGAATTCACACACAGGACCACAAGCTGCTGCTGCTTGACCTCACACAAATGCATCTGCATTTGCACTACAGAAATAAAATAGCATTTTACAAAAAAAGCTGGAGCAAGCCTTCAAAGAAAAAGGTTACAACATCACCAATGAAAAATTGCACAAAAAAACTTTGCAACATGATCACTACTCACAAAAGGGCTAAAGACCGGTGTCGATCAACAGGAGAGGGAAAAGTTACAAAAGTTAGTATTACAAGGTTGGTGTGCTTTTTGTATTGAAATTACTGCAAATCACTGGGTTTACATAAAAAAAATAATTTCTAAAGCATCTCTATTTACATTGTTTTACATGTTTTCTCAAAGGAAATGGAAGACTTGTTTGGCAAATCTGGAGTTGGGAGTGCGCCATCAGGCACAATCTGCTCAACTCCTCTGTTCCTCATCCCTGAGTGGGGAAGGGGAAGGGGAAAGGGGAGAGGGGAGAGGGGAGAGGGGGGAGGGGGAGAGGGGAGAGGGGAGAGGGGGGAGGGGAGAGGGGAGAGGGGGGAGGGGGGAGAGGGGAGAGGGGGGAGGGGGGAGGGGGGAGGGAGAGGGGGGAGGGGGGGGTGCATATGCCTAACATTATGTTTTGTTTGCCTACATACCTCCACATGCCCTTTAGAAAGTCTGAAATGACTATGAAACTCAGGACTGTACAAATGGATCACATTCTCAACAAAGTGAGGAATTTTAGGGACATTCCTAGAAGAGAAAAAACATTTCTTATGACCTCTCTCTCGAAAGCAACTTGCTATTGGCTTCGTTTACGTTTTAATGAAATCCTTTAAACCTTTATTTTATTAAGTGCTGAATTATCTGCAGTCTGGACTGTTTATTTTCATTAGATCTATTCAAGTTGCAATATACCAAGACCAGATATGTATATCCCTACTATTTACTGAAAAAGCCATTTTAAGTAATGAGCATTTCACCTTCGGTGATTCTCCTCATCATAACCATCTTCGTGCAAAAGCAGTGGTATTTCAATTGCATCCACTTCGTCTGCGATAAAGAACGCGAACGCGATCTCTTCCATTCTCTGACGTTTGCAGTCGTGCAAACGTTTGCAGCGAGATTCAGGAAGTGTCCGTCTTGCCTGCACTTTTTTCACTCCTCCCCTCACTGCAGCCGCCTACTCTCGGCTATAATCCAGGCGAGGCGAGGCGAGGCGCATCTCAAACAAGCCTAGTCTCTTGGTCGGCGTTACGTCACAAATCATGTGACCTGCATAGCAACAAGCCGCCGCCGTGTTTGAAGGGTAAAACAAACCGAAGGCAAAGCCCGAGGCAAATCAAAAAGGTATCTATTTACAGAAGTTTTGCTGTGGATTATGTCAGTTATGGATACTAACGGACTACTTTGTATTAATGATGAATGATATCTGTGTATGCGAATGTATGTCGATGGTGAGAAGTGAATGTAATAAAACACTCATGTAAAGCGCTTTGTGACTAGCTAACGTTACATGTCTGTGAAAGGCGCTAGCAGCTATATGAATACAGATCTTCTTCTATTACAGAATAGGCGTGAAGATTGACATGAAAGCATTTGTATCATTTACTTGCAATTTGTCAGTGTTTTTGCTCTAGAAGGGCGGCAGTGGCTCAGTGGTTCATGTAGATTGTCTACAAACCGGAAGGTTGGTGGTTCCATCCCCGGTTCCACCTGACCAAGTGTCGAGGTGTCCTTGAGCAAGACACCTAACCCCAGCTGCTCCCGACGAGCTGGATCGCCTTGCATGGCTGACACCGCCGTCGGTGTATGAATGAGTGAGTGAATGGGTGAATGTGAGGCAATATTGTAAAGCGCTTTGGTGGCCATTGGGTCTGTGAAAGCGCTATATAAATGCAGTCCATTTACCATTTACCATTTAGAACAGTTTTTAGGCATGATTCTCGGCGCTTGTTTATCTTCCGCTTCGTGTTGCTTAATGGCGGGCGCTTGTTTGTTTTACCCTTCGCCGTGTTGCTATGTGCGCGCAGTGCATTATGGGAGTAAAAGTCCCGGATGTCCGACCTTGAGAATGCAAACCGGCCACATCAGCTCGATTAAACACACCAAGTTTAATCAGATGAATGTACTGCCATCTTGCGAGGAATAATCCTGAGAAACTTACCTCAGAAGTGCTGGTTTCACTTCGAGGAGCAATGGATCCAGTTGAGGATTAGTAGTAAGTTTTTTATTCTTATATGCTTTGTTCTAAGCGCAATATGGAATAGTGTCTGTAAACCGCAAAAATACTGTTTAAATATGAATCGCGTTTCTGTGTGTAATGATGAATGAACGGCATATATGCGCGCTGTTGCTACTGTGTGACTATAGACTATAAATATAATATATTAAGTTCATTTTCAATCTGTACTCCGAATTTTAATGTTTGTGTTGGCTGTTTCTACATATAAAGTTTTTATACAGTAAGACAGTTGTGATTGTGATTATTTTTGTATTCATTGTCACCAAATGGGGCTATTCAAAGCCTTTATAAAGTCCCTCTTTCTCTTGAATGTCTCCTAATGGCTGACATACACAACACATTTAGGTAAGGGTCTAAATAATAGCTTTACTTTTGCCTGATACATGATAATAATCTGTACAATATTGTGATCTGAGCATAGTGTTAACATATCGTCGGCTAACGTGAATACATCTATAAGTTAATACTGTTATCTCACCGAGACCCCTGCCCTGTTCTCCTCACACCACAACTCAATGTGTCTCCTCTGACAGTTGTTTTATCTATCCTGGCCTGTCCTGCTCTCTTGGCTTCATATCAGGCTCATAATTATATGGCCGTCATACGAGTAAACATTTAGGCTACAATTTCCTCAGCGTCCGAACTGTCATTGCGATCCATTGCTTTCCTATTGTTTACTTTGACCGCTCTCCCTCCCGTTATGGTTAAACTGACCGTCTGCTAGCTGTCTCACGTCACAGACGTCAGATAAATCCCATCACATAGAGACTCTTTGGTAACACGACAGAAATGTTTAACTCTCTCTTTTCCAGCTTTTTAGACACAGTTGCTCCTTTGCACTTAAAGAAGATTAAAGAAAATAGTCCAATGCCATGGTACAACGAGCACACTCGGGCCAAGCAGCCAGAAAAATGGAGCGCAACTGGAAGAAAACAAGCAGCACAGGAGTAATGACTTTATGAACTTCTTTACTTAGAAGATTGATAATATCAGGGAGAAAATTATAACTAACCATCTATACAGTTTCACATCAGGCAGTGCATTGTAGTCTCCTTGAGGAAAAAATATATTCATTCATTGCTATAGGAGAGGAAGCATTTTCTAAACTCGTGACTAAGCTACTGAAAGAGACCCTTCCAGAGATCATATCCTCTTCTTAAAATCATTAATTCATCTTTGTCATAAGGATACCAAAAACTTTTAAGCTGGCTACTATCAAACCGCTTGTTAAAAAAATCGCAACTTGATTTAGTCAATTACAGGCGATCTCGAATCTACCTTTCAGTCCAGGGCTAGCCATTTATTAATTTTTTCATGTAAGGCATAATATATTTTAAATAATGACTATGAATGATTGATTGAATGATAAAACAATGTAGCCTACGATTAAACATATGTATATGATATCATGTGCGCAAAAATATATAATCTATATAATCTATATATAAAAGTTAGGTCCGATCGGTATTGGAGAGGCTGCTATAGTTCTGTGCGTACCCTATAAGATAAAATCCTGCAGGCGCCCCTGATAAGAAATATTGAGGATAATCTGTTTATTGATGGTGACATCATGAATATCCTATTTGTGACGAGTTTAGAGTTTATCAGATTTTTTTTTTTTTTACATTTTAATAGGCCTATAACGACTTCACTTTAACGAGATTCACTTTTTACAGTGAATGTGTTTGTTAGTAAAAATTTGGGAAATATATTTGAAATAACTGCATTTCTGTTTAAAAAACAATTATGAAGATTTCTGTAAAAGTCTTTTGCACTTTATTTAAATTAGGATAGTTTACATTTATTTTATGGTTTTATGTATGGCAGACATTGCTGACAGTCATTTGACCGTTTTTTATGGGGGTTTTGTTTTACAGTGAAGATGTTTGTTCGTAATAATTCAGGAAATAGCTGTTAATATAAAATAGTTTTTTCTGTAAAACATTTAAAGTCCCTGTAAAGGCAATTCTAAAAAAAAATTCTAAACACATTATAAATATTAGAAATGTATTTCTAAACCATATTACAAAGAAAGTGAACGGTGAAGTACTGAATTGTGATGCTGAAAAGTTTTTCACCATTGCTGTGTTCCGGATTTTTTGGGCGGGTCTAAAACGGTGGCTCGATGACGCACTGGAGCCCCTGAGCTCCTGGCCCCGCCCCTACTTGATGACGCACTGGAGCACCTGAGCTCCTGGCCCCGCCCCTACTTGATGACACACTGGAGCCCCTGAGCTCCTGGCCCCGCCCCTACTTGATGACACACTGGAGCACCTGAGCTCCTGGCCCCGCCCCTACTTGATGACACACTGGAGCCCCTGAGCTCCTGGCCCCGCCCCTACTTGATGACACACTGGAGCCCCTGAGCTCCTGGCCCCGCCCCTACTTGATGACGCCCTGGAGCCCCTGAGCTCCTGGCCCCGCCCCTACTTGATGACGCACTGGAGCCCCTGAGCTCCTGGCCCCGCCCCTACTTGATGACGCACTGGAGCCCCTGAGCTCCTGGCCCCTCCCCTATCAATAGAGCACATTCACATGAGTTTGCCGCTCAATCGCGTGTTACTGTCAGTAGCTACTATTATTTTACCGATAGTCCGGTACTACAGCCAACAGTTTGCTAGCTAGCTATTCCTTCGTCACGGAACTACCTGGATGCGATCACGTAAAAAAACAGATCGGTGTCCTTATTTCAATTTCCGAAAAATGATCATATCAAGAAGAGGTGGATTAATTTTGTGAAGAGCCACCTTGATGGAGAGCTGAAGATCACCGCCAAAACCCGCCTCTGTAGTGATCATTTTACACAGGATAGATTTATAAACTTTCGTCGGAGACAACTGGGATTCACTGATAATCTGCTGTTACTGGTGAATGTGGCCGAACCGACTATCTCCCGCCTCGGCCTTCATCCTCCCGTCGCGACGACAACTGTTGCCATCATCGGCAGTGCGTGCCCACCAATGCGTGTAGGTTGCCTTGTGTGTTTATGTTATAATTATAGTAGGTAACGTTAGTCCACAGCTTTCCAGTGAGTGGGCGTGGTTTCAGCTTAGCCAGCGGACACGCCCCCAGCTTTTGAGAGCTGAGACTACTGCTAATTTCTTCAAGATTTTGAGAGCTTATTTTATGCACTTGCCCTACCTACGGTGGCCGAGAGAGCTCAACGCGCTGCAACTGAAGAAAACACATGCAAATAGAAAAAAACACCCGCAAATTAAGAAAACATCTTCATCAGTTTCACAACACACGTGTGCTCCAAATACTCACAACACAACCAAATACAGAAACGACCTGCAAATAACAGACCACAACGGAAATATTTCCAGGGGAACCAAATAAGTGACGAACCCGGCTGGGACGTGCTTACCATAGACAGTATATAAGATGGACACAGCGACCCCATAGATTTCAACGGAGAAAAGTGAAGCCCATTAGAAGCACTCACTTCCTGATCGCCAGGCGTACTGCGCAAACTCAAACTGAGCTTGGTGACGCGAGCAACGTGTCTGACAGCTGTCAGTCTTCTAGTAGATGTGCCGAGAGAAATCTGAATCATTCCCTTCCAATCTCGCAGAGACGGAGAGCGTGAGCATTAGCTGTCCATGTGCTAGCAGCGGGAGCAACTTTATCACTCTCTGTGGGCTTCTCTCTTGACTTTATCAGACTTTATGCCTCAACGTCCCCCCCGATTGCTTGTGAGCTTCTCCGCCGGTCTATACGGTAATTTCTCTACAGTGCGACAGAGAGTCGAGTGGTTATGATGCAATCGTTAGTCTATTTTTACAAAAACGGCTTCTACGGGCCCATAACGTAAGGTACAAGGTAATGGAGCCTTTTATACATTGTCGAGTTTCTTTAGAAATAAATAATGGGCAAATTGAGTCTTTAAAACGCCTCAGATGTAAGTTATTCGCTGTCAAAGTGACGCCAAAATGAATGGGAGTCAATGGAATGCTAACAGCAGGTGAAGTTCTGCTACAATGGCGGCCCCCGGGGAGGCTTCAGTTTCCGGCGGATGGTTTACCCCCTTGGTGCTTACCTGCTTACAGCTCAAAAGTCTACTTTTTTTATTTTTTTTCTCTTAATTTTTGTTGTTGTTGCAAAACATACAGAGATTACATTTTTATGACATACAACTATACAATATACACAATGTATTAACAATATGTTTAATGTCATCAAATACATGAGAAACGATCCATGAGCTGAAAATTGAAATAAATAAATAAAAAAGATAGAGAAAAAGAACACGAGGGAAAGATATTGATTACACTGTATAATTTTTTCATGTTATGTTTAAATTTTCATAAAGACAATTTTCATTAAAAAAGTAAGGTAATGGAGGGTCTAAAGTTTTAAAGTTGAGACATTCACACACAGATATATAACGCATAAAAGCTTTTTTGTAAAAATAAATAAATAAATTATTTGCAACCGTTATGTTAACATTACATTTCTGTTGTAAGAACAGCTATTCATCTGATAGACACACAATTGTCAGGGGAACATCCCAGGTGAAAATAATGAGGAAATTGCGTTGTCTATCGTTGCTCCCTTCATCAAGTGTGTTCCGAACAGCTACATAATGGCACACTAGTGCCGTGCTCACTCCAAAGTCCCACTTCTCGGGCTCTCTCGTCTGCCCTTCGAAGGGAGTAGGGCATAGGGATGCTCACGAGCAATTAGCGCGCCCCAGCCGGGTTCGTCACTTATTTGGTTCCCCTGGAAACATTTCCGTTGTGGTCTGTGTTATTTGCAGCCCGTTTCTGTATTTGGTTGTGTTGTGAGTATTTGGAGCACACGTGTGTTGTGAAACTGATGAGGATGTTTTCTTAATTTGCAGGTGTTTTTTTTCTATTTGCATGTGTTTTCTTCAGTTGCAGCTTGTTGAGCTCTCTCGGCCACCGTACTTGCCGGCTTTTTTTATCATTCGAATTTGGCTGGGTGGCTAATAACACATTTGTCTGTGGTGTGACAAACTCAAAACACATACTTAATTTTGACTTTACAGGAACTTTAAGGAACATTTCTGTAAAAGTTTTTTTCACTTTATTTAAATTAGGATAGCTTACTTTATTTTTATGGTTTTTGTATGGCAGCTGTAGCTGACAGTCATTCACCAATTTCTTAAGATTGTATTTTTTATATTGAAGCCAGTTTTACAGCCAGTGGCTACAGTTCACATTCCAGACTGTCTCTCTCCCCATTCATGTTCACACGATGTATTGAGGCAGGTGTCGCCTATAGGCTACAGAAATTCACCTGAAATTGGCCAATCTCTTGAAATTCTGTACATCTGGGGTGTTTTCGAAAAGTATCGTTAGCCAACTATTTCGAAACATGTAACCCACACATAGACAGAATGCTAACTGTGCATGCGATCTGAGTTGAGCGCCTAAACTGCTATATACACAGACATAGCCTATATAAAAATAACAAGGCAAGGCAAGGCAAGTTTATTTATATAGCACATTTCATACACTATCACAATTAAAGTGCTTTACACAAAGGAATTAAAATAATCACAAAATAAAAGCAAGGAAAATTAAAACAGGGAATTAAAATAGGAATTAAAATAGATATATGGTGCAGTTATAAAAGGAATTAAAAGAGTACAAAAGGCCATACATAGATAAACTTCTCATCTGGCAAAATACCACTGTATCATATTTTTCACAACTCCCAGTTTTACTGTGAGATTTTCCTATGGTGATTGTACTGTCTGTGGTGTCTGCAACACACCTGAGAAATCTATTGGGCGTCTCCAATAGACATAGCCTGGGAAAACCCAGACCACTCTCAGTTGTAACTGAGTTAGGGTCTGGCAAAGCTCCATACAGGGTGTCCGCGGAGTCATAAAAAGTCATAAAAAGTCATAAATTTAATAATAAGAATTTTAGGCCATAAAAAGTCATAAAAACATCCGGATTTTCCATACAAGGTCATAAATTACATTTAGCCATGTCTTAAATTGATATGCTCGTTCATTCATTGGTTCTACCATTGCATTGGTACCCCCCCCTGTTTCAAGACTTGACCCCCATTAGCACATGCAGAAACTAAGAAATTAGTTTTCCAATAAAGATATTTATTTTGTTAAGGACCTAATGTCAAATGTTTGAATGTTCTACCTCAGATTTGTGAAATGTTCCCCTGTTTGGCAAGTGTTTGTCATGATATGTTCTGACAATAAAGAGTACCGGTAGTCTAAAACTACAATTAACGCTCTACAACTTTCACTTAGGAGCAAAAATATGCCTTTAAACTTGAAAGAAATAAAGATTTTACATTTATCGTGATAATTATCTATATCGACTAATATAAGAGTAATTTTTCGTAATTCGTGTAGGTCATAAATTTAAATCATAATGGTCATAAAAAGGTCTTAAAAAGTCTTAAATTTGACTGACTAAACCCTGCAGAAACCCTGTCCATAGACAATTCATTTCCACAGGGGCGTCACCAACGGACGTCGGATAGATCTAAAACCAATCAGAGCGATGAATGACATGACGTATGCAGAGCGACGGAGAAACATCTCAAGACTCTCAGCTGTTTGTGTTAACGAAAATGACAATTTTAAATAGATTGAAACAGATTGAACAGCGATAGCTGATTCGAACGAGTGATGTTGTGATGTTCCACGGCGGCATCCATCTCTGTAATGTACAAAATCTGCGTCACCGTCTCTGCTCTGTCGTCATCGTGTAAAGCCCGCCCCAACGTTTCTGATTGGTGCCGCGATTTCGACGGATTGGAAATGGGTTTCAATGGGCTCTTTGCAAGACCCACTTGCAGAGCAAATCTAAATTTGCCGGAAGTGGTCTGGGTTTTCCCAGGCTACAATAGACACGATTTCCCCCTAAAATCGGACAGGAGGAGCTATATGACCGACTCCTGGGTGGAAACTGCCCCATCAGAAATGACAGATGGCATCAGTCCGCACCCCATTTGTTCGGATGCAGGAATGTAATCGATCCAGTCCGCACCCCAGAACCTCAACTTTAAAGCTGATCGTAGACTCATCATCTTTTATCATCTTTTTCCAAATAATGCAATTGTGTGACATATCTGAAAATACGAATTAGAATTCTTATTAATATTAGACTGTTGTTCCCTCATCACCTGCCTGATTTGTCCCTTTTATAAGTTCCTTTGTGTTTGCAGTCTGTGTCGGATCATTGTCTTGTATACGTCTCCCGCTTTTCCCGTGACCCTCTGGTATGTTTGTTTTTGAAGTTGTTTTATATTACGTTTTCCCCCCTTGTGGGTTTTTGTTTTACTTTGTTTCTTTTATTACAATAAATCTTTATTCTTTCTGCATTTGAGTCCTCACCCAGTTTTCTTTAATTATAACGTAACGTTTTTTTATAACATTTTTTTTTGTCAGTTCAATTTAGAAAATGGTTCTTTGTACTTCATGTGGTAACATCTACAATTACTGTATTTACAATTAAGATTACTGATTATTATAACTGAATTCAAATCTGATAAACTGTTTCATTGAAATGAAATAATTGATTTAAAATGACTGATTATAACTGAATTCATCCAACCTGAGAAACAAGGTTTTACTGGAGCATAACTGTCAGTAGATATAACCTGATTTCTCAAGTAATATTACTTAAGTTTGATATCATCTTTATATATATATATATATATATATATATATGATGAAAGTTCTTTTCCACATTGAAGTAACACTCAATAATTAATTCATTACTTTTATTATTAGTTTTATTTGAAGAATTTATACTCAACTTCACTTAGTTTATTCAAAATGGATCTGTTTAGTTAGGTCAACAGTGATTATTTACCATTATGCACAATGTATATAATTTACCAGAAAAGACTGGTGTCAGTACTGAACATCAAACACGGCCTAAGCTCAAGCGCTACTCTTCAGCTCAATGGTAACCACAACATTTAATACCAGAAACACCTCTAATTGTCCAATTAAACATTAACATATACTACCAACATCTTTCCCTTTACTGAAAAACACATAAAATAACTATTTATTCTCCTAATGCAGTCCCTTGCAAAGCATGCTGGGAACTTTCCCAAAAGCATTACAAGCCTAAGTAAATTGTAGAGCCTTTGCCACCAATTGTCTCTACAATCTACATAGTTTACGATGCTTTTGGGAAATGCAGCCATGGGCAGTGGATCTGAAGTTCCCAGCATGCTTTGCAAGGGACTGCATTAGGGAAGTAAATTTAGGGATGAAGTGTTATTTTATGTAAAGGGAAGATGTTGGTAGTTTATGTTAATGTAAAATGTTCAGTTATGTTGATAATTTAGGAGTTTCTGTTATTGTTAACATTGTGCTGAAGAGTACCACTGTCAATTGCGATTTTCCCTTGGATGCAACTTAATGTGTATAACAACCCCACATCACAATTTCTCATTGGTGCACATGTGTTGAATGTGTCCATCCTGAGCTTTAATGGAAATTGTATGTTGGATCAATGTAACTCAACTAAGTTAAAACAGCATTCCCTTGTTTTGTTACATCAAACTGATTGAAAGGATTTAACATTTTACAATAACAAAACTAGAATTTATAGGTAGAATCAGGAAATACCTTCTAAATTCAACAACTCCAGGTTACATTTTTACAGTGAAGCTGGTTAGTGAAAAAAATAATGTCAAACCCCGTTAGTATCCTTGCGGCAGTCATACATACCAGGAAACAGAGGTTTGATTGGCTCTGATTTCATGGCTCTAATCAATAATAATAATAAAAAGATTACATTTATAAATTGTCATCTTTATTATTCTAAAATTCTATGATTCCCAGTTGGTGACTCAACCTCACAATGAAAGCCCAACAAATTAATTCCATATTGCAACTTAGTTATTGTTTGTTGCATAATTGCTTGTTTGTAGTTTTTTTTACTGTGGCTCTTTTGGAAAAATGCATCAACCAAAAAAACAATATAAATATTAAAAAAATGGCTCTTTGGTCAAAAAAGGTTCCCAACCCCTGGACTAGCCATTTTATTTGATTAAATTTTTTCGTGTAAGGCATAATATATTTTAAATAATGACTATGACTGATTAATTGAATGATAAAACAATGTACGATTAAACATATGTACGATATCATCTGCACAAACATATATAATCAATATAACCTATATAAAACTTATAGGTCTGATCGATATTGGAGGCTGCTATAGTTATGTGCGTACCCTAAGATAAAATCCTGCAGGCGCCCCTGATAAGAAAAATGAAGGATAATCTGTTTATTGATGGTGACATCATGAAGTATCCTATTTGTGACGAATTCAGAGTTCAGAGTTGATCTAAATGTTTTAAATTTTGCCATTGTTGTGATTCATACGCTGATTCTTGATGTCTGTGTGAGTATGATCATGTCAAAACATTTTCTGTATAATGACTTCGCAAAATCTTTCAGAGTAGTCCTATCACAGCAGTATTGGCATGCACAATTAGAAATGTACAGGCCTATTTAACGACTTGTGAATGTGTTTGTTAGTAAAAATTCAGGAAATATATTTGAAATAACTGCATTTCTGTTTTTAAAAAAATTATGAAGATTTCTGTAAAAGTCTTTTGCACTTTATTTAAATTAGGATATTTTACATTCATTTTATGGTTTTATGTATGGCAGACATTGCTGACAGCCATTTGACCGTTTTTTTACAGTAAAGGTGTTTGGGCGTAATAGGAAATAGTTGTAAATATAACAATGTTTTTTTTTTTGTAAAACATTTTTTTTTTTACATTTTAAACATTAACATTTCTGTAAAAGTTTTTTGCACTTTATTTAAATGAGGATAGCTTACTTTATTTTTATGGGTTTTGTATGGCAGCTGTAGCTGACAGTCATTCACCAATTTCTTAAGATTTTATTTTTTATATTGAAGCCAGTTTTACAGCCAGTTGCTACAGTTCACATTCCAGACTGTCTCTCTCCCCATGCTTGTTCACACGATGTATTCAGGCAGGTGTAGGTTATAGATATTCACCTGCAATTGGCCAATCTCATGAAATTCTGTACATCTGGGGTGTTTCTGAAAAGTATCGTTAGCCAACTATTTCGAAACATGTAACCCACACATAGACAGAATGCTAACTGTGCACGCGATCTGAGTTAAACATGACAAGCACTGACAAGCATATGGTTGAGCGCCTAAACTGCATATACACAGACATAGCCTATATCAAAATAACAAGCTAAATGTGAAGGCTGTCCGGCCGCTTCATAAGCAAGTGAGATAGCCTCAACTACTCACTTGCTCATTATCTGTTTAGATGCAGGGCAACCTATCTTAGGTGACCCAAAAGCAGACAAATAAATGCTCTTATACGCCACAGGGTAGCTCTGTGGACATTTACATATACATTTAGTCATTTAGCAGACACATTTATCCAAAGCGACTTACAACTGAGGACTACAGCAAGCGAGACATCGTGAAGAGGCAAAAATAACGCAAGAAGTGCTCAAAATACAAAGTTCAGGCATTGCTCAGAGTAGCATAAGCCAAACAAGGGAGGATTAAAGGAAAAGGATTAAATGAAAAGGTTTTTTTTTTTATGTCAAGTGCTCACAGAAGAGATGAGTTTTCAGTTGTCTTTTGAATGTAGTT
Organism: Phoxinus dragarum; assembly: GCA_033366665.1. Taxonomy (NCBI): domain Eukaryota; kingdom Metazoa; phylum Chordata; class Actinopteri; order Cypriniformes; family Leuciscidae; genus Phoxinus; species Phoxinus dragarum. The sequence goes on from JARPMJ010002725.1 coordinate 95,060, forward strand.
AGGGATTCTGCATTCCGGACGAGGGTTGGGAGATCATTCCACCAGCAAGGAATAGTGAATGAGAACGTTCTGGAGAGTGATTTTGTGGCTCTCTGTGATGGTACCACGAGCCGTCGCTCATTGACCGATCACAGGCTTCTGGTAGGGATGTAGACTCGTAGGAGCGAGTGAAAGAGGGAGCTGAGCCTGTGGTCGATCTGTAAGCAAGTGTCAATGCCTTGAACTTTATGCGAGCAGAGAGATGAACAGAGGAGTGACGTGGCCCCATTTGGGCTCGTTGAAGACAAGACGGGCTGCAGCATTCTGGATCATTTGTAGAGGTTCAGTTGCACATGATGGAAGACCAGCCAGAAGAGCATTGCAGTAATCAAGCCTAGAGATAACCAAGGCCTGGGCGAGAAGTTGTGTTGCATGCTTAGTTAGGAAGGGCCTGATCTTCCTGATGTTGTGCAGTGCAAACCTGCATGATCAGGCTGTCTTTGTGATGTGGTCTGTGAACGTCAGATTCTCATCAAATGTTACTCCAAGATTTCTGACCGACCTTGATGGGGTGATTGAGGTTGAATCTAGCTGGATAGTGAAGTCGTGCTGTAGAGACGGATTGGCAGGGAGGACGAGAAGCTCAGTCTTTGCCAGGTTGAGCTGCAGGTGATGTTCCTTAATCCATGTCGAGATGTCCGCCAGACAGCTTGAGATACGTGTAGCTACTGTGGGATCATCAGGTTGAAATGAGAGGTAGAGCTGGGTGTCATCAGCATAGCAATGGTAAGAGAAGCCATGTGCCTATATGATGGGTCCCAGTGATTTGGTGTAAATGGAGAAGAGGAGCGGTCCAAGAAATGAACCCTGAGGAACCCCTGTGGTCAGTTGATGTGCTTTGGATACCTCGCCACTCCATGCGACCCTGAAGGACCTACCTGTGAGATAGGACTCAAACCAGTGGAGAGGAGTTCCTGTGATGCCCAGTGATGAGAGGGTGGACAGGAGGATCTGATGATTCACAGTGTCGAAGGCAGCAGACAGATCCAGGAGAATGAGAACTGATGATTTGGAGGCAGCTTTTGCGATCCGTAGGGCTTCTGTGACTGACAGCAATGCAGTCTCGGTTGAATGCCCTTTCTTGAAGCCAGATTAGTTTACATCTAGTTGGTTGGTCAGAGAGAGGAAAGATGATACTTGGTTGAAGGCAACTCGTTCAAGTGTTTTCACAATGAATGGTAGGAGAGAGACAGGTCTGTAATTCTCTAAGAGTGATGTGTTTAATATAGGTTTCTTAAGCAGTGCAGTTTACCAGAGCCTGCTTGAATGCTGTAGGAAAAGTGCCAGTGTGGAGCGATGAGTTGATGATGTGTCTGAGTGCTGGTAGAAGTGTGGGAGAGATGGTTTGTAGAAGGTGTGAGAGGATAGGATCTAGAGGGCAGGTGGTAGGGTGACTGGAGAGGAGAAGTTTAGATACTTCTTCCTCGGTTAGTGGAGAGAAGGAGGACAGAAGGTTTTTGGGAGTTGGAGAGGTTGGACTGGGTTCCTGTGTGTGTGGAGCTGATAACTGACTGCTGATAGTTGTTGTTTTGTTGGTGAAGAAGTTAGAAAAATCATCAGGAGTTAAAGAGGAGGTGGGTGGTGGTGGAGGTGGACAGAGGAGAGAGTTGAATGTCTTGAAAAGTGTTCGTGTGTTAGCGGTGCTGTTGATCTTGTTGTGGAAATAAGAAGATTTTGCAGCATGAACATCAACAGAAAAGGAAGAGAGCAGAGATTGATACATACAAAGGTCAGTTGTGTCTTTTTATTTGCGCCATTTCCACTCTGTTGCCCTGAGTTTGGTCCGGTGTTCACAAAGAACCTCAGATATCCAGGGGTTAGAGGGAGTAGTGCGTGCTGGCCTGGAGGAGATAGGGCAGATGTTGTCTAAAGAAGAAGTTAAAGTGGAGCATTAAGTATCTGTTACGGTATTAACATCCAGAGATGAGAATTGTAAGGGTGAGGGAAGAGAAGATGGCACAGCAGAGGAAAGATGGGAGGGAGAAAGTGAGTGCAGGTTTTGTCTGAAAGTAACTGGTAGGGTGGTTGGTGGAGCATGGGTAGAGAGTTGTAGATTGAAAGTAATGAGGAAATGATCAGAAACGTAGAGAGGTTTCACCAAAATGTTGTCTGTGATGCAGTTGCGTGTGTAAACCAGGTCCAGTTGGTTGCCTGATTTGTGAGTACCTGTGGTGATGTGCCGTTTGAGATCGAATGAGGCTAGGAGAGAAATGAAGTCTGTTGCATTCGGCTTCTCTAGATGAATGTTGAAATCCGTCCCTACCCCGGAGGGAACCACCCTCAGAAGCCTGCAGCCTCGGCGTCAGGGCTTCTTCTTCCAATCTTTTTTAGAGATAAAACGGTCCTCAGATCTTGCATATCTCTAACTGGCTAGACTGCGACCGCCACCCAGGTCCCTCTCGATTGTGGATGAGCCCGAATGGCGACGCTCTGTTTTGCAGCACTTTATGCTGTGAGGAGCTTTAGTAGGCTGAGACTGCTCCCGCCCAGCAGTCTCAGGAACATTAGATCGGTGAGGAAGAAACCTCTGGAACGCCTGGAACGTTTTTTTGAAAGCGGAGCAGAAGAACAGACATATTTTATATTTATTTTTCTTTACATCAGAAAAACGAATATATATCACTCCGTGGCCACCAGCAGGAAACAACCGAACTGGCAGCGTTGCGACCCTCCTCAGAGAGTCGCCCCCCAGAGGACGCCGAGGAGAAACAATTTCTCAAAACCGTCCCTCCCAGGTATAGTTTATCTGTTGCGCGAGGCAATTCTCGAATAGCGTCAGTGCTGTTTTACATCCTCACATTCATCCATGTCCTTATATACTTTACCGACCAGGGCTGCCTAATAATGTTTATCTATTATTTATGATGGCTGGTGGGTAACGTCGGAGTTATGATGACGCCGACTCAGGAGAGAGATAGCTTGCAAGCGTCTCTTTAACCCGAGGCTCTGTCATACCATGATACTAAATACCCATAACATTACTATAGTAGAAGTTTTGGGATTAAACACATAAAATAGAAACCGGTTTATTCCACGATCTCGACACCTCTGTGGAGATAGGGAAAAAATGGCATTCCCCGACGAGGAGGCTGAGATATAGGGCCCTATTTTAACAATCCGAAACGCAAGTATCAAACGCGAAACGCAAGTAACTTTGTAGGCGGATCGCTGTTGCTATTATACTGGCAGGATAAATGACTCTTGCGCCCGATGCAAATCTAAAATGTGTTGGTCTGAAGTCGCTTCATTATTCATAGGTGTGGTTTGGGCGTAACGTGAAATAAACCAATCAGAGCGTCCTCTCACATTCCCTTTAAGAGCCGGCGCGCTTGTTCCATGGCGGATTGCTATTATAACGGCGGATTTGCCGGCGCACGCCAGGAGCGATTCACAGCCGAGGAGACCGACGCTCTCGTCAGGGCCGTAAAACACAGAGAAGTGACATTGTATGGGGATGATGGGAGCCCACCCAAATTAGCTTCAGTTAAACAGGCATATAATAATTTGTGTTAATGTGTAATCTAGATTTATGCCTATTTTTTCACACCTTCATGGACACAACAATGATTTCCCTCGTGTGTTAATATTTTTCCTTGTAATAATGTATGATTTGCAAAAAAGAAAACTGCTGCGTCTGTTTAGATTAGAGAATCAAAATTTATGCGAGTTGTTCACACGCTACATAATGGCCAAGCATGCGCCCTTAAAATAGCATATGACTAACGCACAACGCGCCACTGTCTTTAGAGTAGGTTTTTCCTGGTCAGCGGCGAAATTGTTTCCTAAAACTGCAAAATAGCACCAGGGAACTTTAGCGCCGGAAAACACGCCTCCTCTTTTCACTGAACCATTCCCTAATTTACCGACGTGCGTCTGTGGAGGGAAAAGTCTGCTGTGCGCGGGTGCAGAATAGGAATGATACATGCGTCAGTGTACAAAGTCAATTGCGCTGGGTGCAAGATAGGGCCCATAGAGTTTTCCTTATATTCTCAATCTCATAATGTTCGGCTGGCCAGTACATATTTAACTTAGCAACAGCACTAGATAAAACCTCCTTTTTTAAGCTCCTCTTTATTCAGCGAGTTATGAGCTGAATTATTTATTTATTATTGAAAACTCATAAACATCTGCCTTATTCATTATATTTTTTTATTGTTTTGTTCTCTTTTTCTTAACAAAACACTAACGATACCAATTCCTCGGAACTGGAAAATCGCAGTATGAGTGCCTCATCGCGGGGAGGAGAAACCCAACAGCGTGCTTCTCCCTGAGATAAGGCACTGGATCTGGCAGGTGAAAGCTGAGATAGGGCGTGCCCGTCTCAACCCCCGCTGTCAGATCGTTTGCGAACCCCACGATGCGAATCACCGCCGCACCTCGGCAACAGCGGGACCCGCACCTCGGGGAACGCAAACCGAACCGTCCTCCTCGAAGAACGCCCGGCGGGAACGGAGCGTCCTCACGGACAGCTTCTCGCAATGCTCACAATCAATCACCCCCGAGAACTGATTGTTGGCATGCTCCACTCCCAAACCAGCTGATGTATGTGTCCCCACTCGTGATATAACGTGGGCAGGGAACAACACAACGCTTGCTTGCTCTTTTTTTGCCATAAACTATATATATTGCAACTTGACAGGCAACAATAAATAAGACAAGGACAGATACAGAGAGCGCTTGCTGAAGGCACAGAAGATGACACACTCTGCGTTCTGGGGTGCTTTATAGTTTCCTGGTCTATGACGTCACCCGCCTATGACGTCTCGCTCTTTCATTGGACTGATTATACACATGACACAACACTCGGAGGTGTTCCCACAGTGTAAACGCAGCGAGAGTTCCCTTGATAGGGAACTGTGTTAAGGCCTGTTCAGACCAACAATAACTATAAAGATTTAGTTTGCAAAATCATTATAAGTATATAAGTATAAAAGAATAGCAGAGTTCACACCACAGCTACGACACAGAGAAATAATATAATTGGAATCACATTCAGAATAATGAATGATAAAAACATTGACTGTTTGGTTACTGACATTCTTTAAAGCTCTTCTTTTGTGTTCAGAAGAAATTCATACAGATTTGGGATAACTCGAGGGTGAGTAAATGATGACAAAATGTTCATTTTTGGGTCAACTATCCCTTTAAGCCGGTTGATATTGCAGTTGTCTTACACTGACACCTAGTGGCGTTCATGCAGCAAACATTTTCAGTCACCAATGCCATTGTATAAAAATTATGTTCCCAGTCAGCTGTTACTAATTAATTTCTTGCTCCTGATATGTTGCTCATCTGATGCAAATCTTCTGTTTGTTTTCTTTCAGCTTGCAATTGAAAAGTATGAAGGGATGTTTCCTGCATTCTCTGATTCAAGAGAATGTAAGCTGTTGAAAGTAAGTTCAATTGTTTCATTTATTTAGCAGTATTGCACTGCAGTGATGATGCATTTTTGTTGGCCATCCCAGAAGTTAGCATCCCCTCGACAAGAACCCAACACAATCTTTTCCATTGGCTTTTGGATTATTACAGAGAATAAGCTCTATGAGCAAAAGTTTATGATTCTTACATGTTTTGTTCATCATGATAATCACAAATGAACATAACTTTTATGAATTTTGAAGCCTAAATAAAACTTCGGCAGAAGTAAAAGGCTAAATGTGGGCTATAAGTGGACAATCCGTGTAAGGCAATCGGTCAGTATGTATACAGTATACTGAGTGCTGTAATGTGATTGTCATATTTTGCAGTATTTGCTCTGATGGTTTTGTCTTCTTGCACAGAAACTATTGGAGGCTCATGAGGAGCAGAACAGCGAGGCGTTCACTGAAGCCGTAAGTTTATATCCTATAAAATGTGCAGTGACTTTGGATGATCATACTGTACACTTTCGGATATAAAGGTTCTTTATTGGCATTAATGGGTCCATGGAGAACCTTTAATCTCTGGAAAAATTCCTTTGCACAAAAGGTTCTTTATAGGTTTTTCAGATTATTCAAATATTCTTCACAGAAAAAAAGTAACAATAAAAAAAAGGTTATTTTAAGAACGGATCACTGAAAGGTTCTTTGGGGAACCAAAAATCACTGCGAAAACACACTTTTGGAAGCTTTGTTTTTAAGAGTATATAAGAGACATCGGGGCTAGTTGTCACATGTGGACTCTGAGGTTTTAAGTCAAAAGTCCAGTTAAACAAATGCTTGTTTTGTTTAGTACTTTAATTTCAATTCTCTTTTAAAAAAAAAATTGATGATACTGATATTTCTGTTACATTTTACACTGTTGCTATTGTGTTCATTATTCTGTCTTGCATAATAGATTTAGTTTTGCTGAAAAGACAAAGGTTGATGTCTATATATAAATTGACTTTCTTAAGAAATAATTGAGAAAAAGGTGTGACAACTAGCCCCTACGTCATTTTTATTCATGCATTTGTCAGACATGCATTGCATTTGATCTGTTCATGCTGTGGAACGTACATCACAGGATCACTGTACAAATGTGTAGAAAAATCAGATGCAGCTCATATGTTTTTCTCAGGAGTTTGATCTCTATATCCTGTGCTGACCTCCTCCAGGTGAAGGAGTTTGATTCGATCTCCCGTCTCGACCAGTGGCAGACCACCATGTTGCTGCGTATCAAGAAGACTATCCAGGGTGATGCCGGTGACCTGAAGTGATGTGTCCAGGACAAATACTGTGGCATAATATCTAGTTTAATTTCTTACCGTATTGTGTGTGTGTGTGTATGTGTGTGTGTGTGTGTGTGTTACGAACCCATCAAATTAATTATGGATCAGCATAACATATAAAAGACCACAGAGATTCGATGACAGTGTTAATTAATAATTTTAATTAAATAATACGTCTTGACGTAGGCAGAGCATGGTGGCAAAAAATAAGCAAAACATAAACAAAAGAAAAACCCTGACCCACACTATTCTTCAAAGCAGATGAAACTTGCCTGCCTCCCGTTCAAAACAAAAGACAGAGTTTGTGTGAATCTTCCGGGTCCTCTTTCTCCTGTTCTTCACTAATCTCTACTAAATAATATGCACAAACCCATCACCAGTTACCACCAGCTCTAAATAAATGTAATAAACTAAAAGTAACAAACATAAATCCCATATCGGGATCGTGCTTGTGGAACCAACATTAAATCCAGCTCTAACCAATTCAAAAGGAAAACAAAGGCCAAGCACGCAGCGGAGCTAGAGTGCTCCGTCTGCCACCAGGAGCGGATGGGAAGTGAGAGAGAGGGCCACGATCTCCAGACTGGGCGTCTTTAAAGCAGTTGGCCCGCCCACAATCACAGCCAGCGGGATCTCACGTGACCTGTATGGGAAATTAAAAACAGTAACACGTAACAGTGTGTGTGACAATCTGGTTGAACATTTCTGTAGTGATACTAGCTCAAATATCAGCCGTTTCTTGGAAAATTCAGAGGGAACTTGCATTGCAATTGCCTTGCGTTTGAGAAAATAGAAGTATATACAACACTAATATGGATAATTCTCTCATGGAAGGCATTTCTCTATCCCTTTACTTCGCCATGAGGAAATCTTTACCGTACACCCTTGTTTGTACTTGTGTGTGGCATGCGAGGACCCGTAGAGCTGTTCTCTTTCTAATGTTCACCTCAGTGTTGTCACTGGCATTGCCATGCATGATAAATGTTAAAAGTGTGTTAATGTGCTGTAGAATATCAGGATTTTGTGAGTGCACTTTATTTCAGGCCTAATCAGCTGTCCGTTTAGATTGAAAACACATCGCCTTTGCTCAGTTAAACCATTTGTGTGCCACTGGTCTCAGAAATGCATCCTCACGTTGTCTTTGTCGATATGGCAGTGTCAGTTCTGTCGGAGTATTTGCTTTAGTGGTTGAATTAAGCGTTGTACATGTTTCATAATCAGTAGAATAGTGTCTCTTTCTCACTTATGGTGGTGAATTTCTCGGCTCAAGTGATTTTTTCACAGTGTGATATTACAGAAAGCCTTATTCTCTAATGCAGATCATGTTGAATATGTACATGTAAATTCTGATTGCTGATTTCTTAAGTATTATTTGTCATTTTACGTTTATTGGTTGTCGTTTCACATGGATACGGGGCATTTGTTGTTTTTGGCATTCAGACCTTATGAATTATTTTAGTTTGAGTGCTACTTTTTGTGCTTTGAAATTCTTTACAATATTGTTGATAATTTAATGAAGAATAAACAGCTTTACTCTTTTGTCGGTAATTAAATTGATGATTTGAATGCTCTATCTAATATGTTGTATGACTGAAAGGGGATTAAAAATGTATTTTAAAATGTGCTTAAAATAGGCAAGTCTTATTAAGACGTTTTAATAAATGTTCTTACTATTTATTCAAAGAGAAATTAATAAATAATCATCCACAGCATGTCTGAAGTTTAAGGTCATATTTTATATTCATCCTCATGCATAGAAACTCTGAACAGCAAAAATCTGCAGTAAGACGTAATTTTTTTTTCTGACAGGTGTGTGTGATTTCAAATGCAGTAAGTATGTAAGTATATATAGAATATATTTAGACAAAATGATAACAGCTTAATAGGGTTCAGTTGTTAACATTTATGTAGTTGCTGGACTATCCAAGCCATTATTAGGGCTCCCTGCAATTGAAGCCCTCACACTAATAGTGTCTCCACACTGTACAAGAGCAACAGGAGGACATTATAGCAGAACACCTCTCAGTATACTCTGGCTTAGGCAAATAAAAAGAGCAATACAAAATTGAGATGGAGCCAGCTGTTGTCCCATATGCTCTATCTTCTCCGTGCCGTGTGCCCCTGCCAATGAGAGATAAGGTGCAAGCAGAGTTAAAGGTACAATATGTAAGACTTTTGTAATAAAATATCCAAAAATCACACAGTGTGATAAATTTCCTGCAGTTGTGTACTTACAATATCCCAAAAGTTCCCAAAGATTTTTAATTTCCAATTTTAAGTAATGGGCCGTCCCGGGCCACTTTAGACACGCACTTGCGAACTTCCCTAAGCACTTCCCCTCGGGGGAATCCCTGCCGCCATTTTGAAGTGCGTTCCACTTCACGAAGTGGACAAGGGAAGTTTATATGGACAGACTCTCGTTCCCTCGATTTTGACAGAAATCTACTTCATATGTACACTTCAGACAGCTCCATATACCACAATGCAACACGATTGTGACGTCACCACTCTATGATATATTAATTTATTTTAATTTTAAATTGAAAACAGCCCAAACACACCTATATACATTTGGATGCTGCATTAAACAGATTCTTAAAGGGAAAAGAAATGTAAATAATAAATCAACTCCAGCTGATTCCAAGTGATCAAGGGCTTAGGACGTTCCAATTCAGTCCATTGCAGTTTCCCGCCAGTAGTGGCACTCGTGCAACGAAGGCAATGACGTACATTCCAGTGAACGAGGCAGAGGGAAGTTAAGCAAGTGAATGGCATGACAATTTTGGACTGGAACGCAGCCCTGAATGCAGCCCCGGGAATCCCTGTTCACTTGCCGCCTCTCACTGACGTAATATCCGCGTTATCCCTGGTTTCCGGCCGCTCGTACTGCCATGGCGACAGATGTGGACAACTGAGTTACGTCTAGCTCACGCTGTTGTTGTTTCGTTCAAACATTATGGACCATGGCAAGCAGACTTTGGGAAAAAAGGAGAACTAAAACGAGGATCAATATCGGCGTGGCGTTTTCGAGATGCCGAGAGCTAGCGTCCGCGACTAACTTCGACTTGACAGAGCTCTTGAATTAACTTTATTAGACAGGTGAGCAAATGTAACATAAAACTAATCACACTCTCAATAACTTTCAACACACTCAAATGCAGTTTAGTGTGATAGTGTAGAGCGAGTGAGACAACGCTGCGTTACCTCACAAGTTTAATTTGTCTAATAAACTGACCTGTGAGTATTAATTCAGCACTTGTTGGTAGTTCGGTAGAATGAAATGTGAAATGTCCTTATTCCTTTATATCCGCGGGACTCGCGTGTGGCGCTGATATCGGTCTCTCATTAGCAGTCGTGCCCTACTTTATCCCACAGTCATGTTAAAAACATCAATGTATTCACTCATCCATAAACATTATTAGATCCATCAGCTTGACGACAAGTTCCATAATTCCGCCGGAATTTTGCGTCATCAACGTACGCCTTTGTTATTGGAAGAGGCCCCTAGTGGCGATTTTTTTTTTACATATTGTAGCTTTAAAACGCATGGAGGATGTGGGAGTGATTTCTAAAGTGACTCAGCCCACTCCATGGTGTGCAGGCATGGTGCCAGTGCCCAAGACTCAAGGAAAGATACGGCTGTGTGTGGATTTGACGCACCTAAATAAGTGGGTGCGTAGAGAACGTCACATCCTCCCTGCTGTAGAGCAGACACTTGCAGACAGACTGGTTAAACTGACCGTCTGCTAGCTGTCTCAAGTCACAGACGTCAGATAAATCATCTAAATGGACAACATACAGTATGTTAGACCCTACACTGACTTAGCTACTGAGACCCTTCCAGAGGTCATATCCTCTTCTTAAAATCATTAATTCATCTTTGTCATTAGGATACCAAAAAATGTTAAGCTGGCTATTATCAAACTTGATTGTCACAAAGCAGAAGGAGACGAACAGGTAACGTAAATAGAGTTTATTGAACAGTAAACTTAATGGTAATGGTAGCAGGTGAGTAACCGTAAGTAAACAGTTTCTGATGTGTGTTGATGATGAAAGTGAACCAGTCTCTTATCTGCTGCAGGTTTGGAGTTTGGTGAAGGATCCAGATGGCCGAAGGCGGACAGAGGAAGCCGGGTGGCTGACTGAAGAAGACGGAGGAAGAAGACCCAGGTTGAAGTATGATGAAGGTAAGTAGTCCGTTCGGAATCAGGTAGGTGGTTAGCGATCTCAGTGATGGAGTCAGGTAGTCGATAGTGCAATGACGAGACCAGACAACTGGCAGAGTGAAGGTGTGTGGTTTTATGAAGGGATCTGGTGATGCGGGATGATGACGTGCAGGTGGTGAGGACAGGTGAAGGTGATTAGTACTCAGGGGATTGAGAACGAGTGGGCGGAGTGATGATGTCTGGTGTTGATGACGGTGTCTCCGTTACATTGATAAGATTATTTAAACTTGAATTAGTCAATTACAGACTCGAACCTTTTCTGTCAAAGATACTGAAAAGGCAGTATCCTCACAACTACCGTATGTTTCTTTTCAGAAAGAAATGGTATCTGCAAGGAATTCCAGTCAGGATTTAGACCTTTAAAGCTAATCGTAGACTCATCATCTTTTTCCAAATAATACAATTACTGGCGTGACAGCTGAAAATACGAATTAGAATTCTTATTAATATTAGAGTTCCAATGCATGGAAAAACAAGTCATATTTAAAATAATAATTGAAGAATTGTTAAACGTTAAAAAATATATATTATTTAAAAAAATATTATTAAGATTGTATTATTCATTTGTTTTCCTTTTATTAAATTTGAAATGATTTTCACTTCCTAACTAAAACGTATTGCTGACAAATGGGTAAACCCCCCCAAAAAGTATAAAGATTTAAAAATTATCCTTAATTTGTATTTGGGGGCTGCACTGTGATCTTTAAATGGAGTCTGATTATAATATGTCTTCAGATTATTCTTGTTTTAAATGTCTGACAATATTTTTTTCCTGACAAGGTTACTTCCACCCAAGGCCTGAAAATACACCAAGGCAAGAAAGGGTGCCTAATGAAGGGTCAACAGGGAAGTCGCATCGACAGCTACTTTCTGAGAAGCAGGCCGAGTCAGTCAACAGAAGTTCAGCAGCAGGACACACACCCACAGTCTGCAGAACATCAACACCCCTGTCCCCAGAGGAGGAAGAACAAGGCACAGGAGAGCAACCTGAAACCAACCCATTGCGACCAACAGCAGAGAAGAAGATCCAGGGGCGAAGGCCATTAGTCAAGTGGCCAAAGTCCTGCGACAAGACGCTGTGGAAGGAGGTCAACACTGATCTCTGCAACATACTGGAAGGGATCAGAGGTACAACCATGAAAAAGTTGGGAAAGAATGGGCAATCTTATCTATGCCTATGGGGTGGAACGGTTCGGAGTGGGTCGAAGGCAAACGAGCTACTCCATTAATCCCCCACCAAATCCAGAAGGCAGATAGAAATAGACCGCCTAGTCAAGGAGAGGAGGCAGCTGAAGAAGCAATGGAGGAAGGCCACAGAGGAAGAGAAGGAAGGTATAAACCTGCTACAGGAAGAGATTCAGAGCAGGCTTGCAACACTGATGAGAGCTGAAAACCTTCTGAGGAAGCGCAGAAGGAAGGTGCAAACAAGATAACGCTTCTACAAAGATCCCTTCAAATTTGTGAAGAGTCTCTTTACAAAGGAGAAGAGCGGAAGTCTCTCAGTGTCAAAGGCCGACCTGGAAGAACATCTGAAAAATTCCTGCACAGATGACCGACACCAGGAAGAAGTTACGCTCCCTCCTGACATGGGGGATGTCAGGAGGGAGACATCCCCCATCTAATGCTGCGCATGCGTTGCGAGTGAGCGCTTTGTTTGTGTTTGGAGATCCGTCGAATTGATTCATAAATCATTGATTTTCTTCTTTACACTCATTTATAAACGAGCATTTTCTATTTTTCCAGCGGTGTGAACATATCTCCGATACTACTCTCTATAAAAAACAATCGGATTGCTTTGATATCGCTAGTTATATCCAACTTTCCGAACTTCCGTTACGATCTCTAACGTTAGCCCGCTAGTATTGCACGCGTGGTCTCGCCTATCGACCGTCTTATTTACACTCGAATCACTGAAATCGCTTTGTTTGTGTTGGAGTTTGTGTTTGTGCTTCGAATCGCTTTGTTTGTGTTGGAGTTTGTGCTTCGAATCGCTTTGTTTGTGTTTGGAGTTTGTGTCTGTGTTTCGAACCGCTTTGTTTGTGTTGGAGTTTGTGTTTGTGTTTCGAATCGCTTTGTTTGTGTTTGGAGTTTGTGTTTGTGTTTCGAATCGCTTTGTTTGTGTTTGGAGTTTGTGTTGTGTTTCGAATCGCTTTGTTTGTGTTTGTGTTTGTGTTCGAATCGCTTTGTTTGTGTTTGGAGTTTGTGTTGTGTTTCGAATCGCTTTGTTTGTGTTGAACATCGGTACCTATCAGACCGTTACCATTTTGTCCATTTAAATGTGGAAAAATCAAAGATAACGTCAGTAAATTATGGAGTGCCGCAGGGATCTGTATTAGGCCCCCTGATATTCTCAATTTATATGCTGCCACTTGGTAATATTATAAGAAAACATGGAATAAGTTTCCACTGTTATGCTGATGACACTCAATTATATATTTCATCAAGACCAGATGATAACACTAAATTATCTAAAATGACAGTGTGTTAAAGATATAAAATATTGGATGACGTGTAATTTTCTTCTATTAAATTCAGATAAAACGGAGGTATTACTGATTGGTCCAAAAAAACTGCCCACAAAACCTCTTACAATACAACCTTAATCTAGATGGACGTCCTGTTACTTTATCCTCTACAGTAAAAGACCTGGGTGTGATACTAGACCCGCAACTTGTCTTTTGAAAATCATATTTCAAATGTCACAAGAACAGCCTTTTTCCACCTTAGAAACATTGCTAAGCTACGTAATATGCTATCAGTTTCTGATGCAGAAAAGTTAGTTCATGCATTCATGACCTCGAGACTAGATTACTGTAATGCTTTATTAGCTGGTTGTCCTGCATCCTCCGTAAACAAGCTACAGTTAGTCCAAAATGCAGCTGCTAGAGTTCTTACTAGGTCAATAAAATATGATCATATAACACCAATTTTATCATCTCTACACTGGTTACCTATTAACTTCCGTATCAATTTACAAAGTATTGTTACTGACCTATAAAGCCCCTAAATGGTTTAGCTCCTGTGTATTTAAGAGATCTTCTATCGCCATATAATCCATTGCGCTCTTTAAGATCGCTAAATTCGAGGCTTCTGGTCGTACCTAGCGATATCTAAGTCCACTAAAGGAGGGAGGGCGTTTTCACATCTAGCTCCT